>CAJHUC010000452.1:0-61875 GCA_905146915.1 Ostreobium quekettii | reverse complement strand
GAAGCCGGCACAGACGTGGACCGACACGGAATGGGGGATGGGTGGTGTGGGTGGGGCGGTGTCAATGACTAATAGGGGTTGTAATGTACTACTGACCTGTCAACGTCCACTAGGTTTGCGCGCGCGGCGCGCGCAAACGGCACCGGACGAACACCTTCCACCGCAGGTACGTCTCGGGGTTGTAATGTACAGCTGACCTGTCAACGTCGACTGGGTTTGCGCGCGTGGCGCGCGCAAATACCACCAGACGAACACCGTGCACTGCTGGTGTGCCTCAGAGTATCGCTCCTGCGTGCCGTCGCTGTGAGCGTGCCCACAGGTTGCGGCTGATGGCCTTTTCAATGATTCACTTGAGAAGGGGCACCCGGGAAACACAGTGATGCACCGACTTCAACAAAGAGAAGGCGCCGGCCTCGGGCAGTACCGCATCGGGGCTGCTTGCGCGCGCGGCGCGCGCAAACCCTCGGCAGTGCAGGCAGTCGCCCGCGTTCTGCCAGAGACCCCATCGTTGCACCGGCCATTGATGAAGCGCACGGACTCAAAATCGAATTTCATACACTGCAGGGCTCGGCGTACAGGGAGCCGCGGAGAGTACAGACCGCGCTCACACCCCACCTGCGCTCCAAGAAGAAGAAGGGAGACGCCGGCGAGCCTTTGGGGCCGGAAGAACATCCCGTAGACACGAGCATCCCCGTTGCCCAGCCCATCCCTGTGACGTTGCACCGCGAAGAGCGGGGGATGGCCGATGACGCCACGGGCGGGGAGTCGATCCAGGGCGCAACAACACCGCCTCCACCTCCGCCTCCGTTCCCACCTCCACAGGACGGTCCAAGTTCCTCGACTGCGCCCCCTCCGCCGCCGCCAGAGAAAGAGGGTCGGGATGCAGCTCCATCGCCTCCCACCCAGCCCGAGGCCACCGACTCGCAGCGGCCAGCAACCCCAACTCAGAAACGTCTTGCCGGGGAGCCCTTCCAGACCCCCCCTCCACCACCCCCTCCTCCCTCCGAACGCGCGGCACAGGGGGAAGAGGATGCGGTCGACGCCGAGGAACCCGCCGGGCACCGGGAAGGCGACACCCCGTCCGCCCAGGGCAAGACCCCGGCAGCCTCAGCAGAGCGTCCATGGCAGGCCAGGACGTGCGACATCCAGCCCCCGGAGCACTGCGTGGCGGGTGGTTACCTGGGGGATTCCGGCGAGGAGGAGGACCTCGAGCCCTGCACGCACTGCGGGGAGAGGCTGGTGCACGTCATCTGCGGCTGGCAGGTCGTGGCCGCCCTCGGGGTGGATGGCGCGGGATTCGGGATCAGCAGGGTCTGCTGCCGCGACTGCTACTACCACGCGCTGCAAGCCCGGCTGCAAGACTCCCTCGCCGCGGACCTCCACGGGCGGATGCGGGAGTGCCTTCGGGCCAATAGGCCGGACCTCCTCGGGGAGTCTAGCGTGGCGGCCGACCTGGGTGCTGGGGTGGACGTGGGGGATGTGGTTGGGATGGAGGGGGAGGGGGGTGTTGGGGTTGACGTGCTGGACGTGGTTGTGACGGAGGAGGAGGAGAGTGCTGCGGTGGACATGGTGGACGTGGGCATGACGGGGGATGAGGAAGGTGTTGGGGTGGACGTGGTGGACGTGGGCATGACGGAGGAGGAGGAAGGTGTCGGGGTGGACGTGGTGGACCTGAGTGGGGCGGGGGAGGAGGAAGGTGTTGGGGTGGACGTGGTGGACGTGGGTGGGACGGGGGAGGGGGAGGCGGGGACCGGCGGCCAGCCACCCGCGGCTGTTTCTGCCGAAGAGGTGGCCGCACCGGCTGCACCGGCCCAAACTGGGGGGGTTGCCGACCCGCCGGTGAGGGAGGAGGGGCCGCCAAAGAAGCGGAGGAGGTTGGGGAAAGGCGGTTCCGGGACGGCCACTGCGACGGGGGGAGGCCGTTCGGCCAGGCGGGAGGGCGACACAGCGGAGGCGCGGAAGGCGGTGATCGACCCCAATATCGGGTACGATTTCGATGGTTGCGTCCGCGTCGTCCCAAAAAAGGATGGGGAAGGACCGAGGGTGCTGGGTGTCTGGAGGCGACTCGCGTACGTCGGGCTCAGGCACCACGTCCGCCAGGTCCACGGGCGGACCCTCGGGAGCCGCGGCCTCGAGATTCAGGAGCCGTTCCTGAAGCTATTGTCGTCGGCGGCGGCTTACACTGACAGGGGGAACCCCCTCTGCTTCAACCGTCGGCCGCCGGTTGAGTTGATGACCCGG
The DNA here is from genome assembly GCA_905146915.1 of Ostreobium quekettii. Lineage (NCBI taxonomy): Eukaryota > Viridiplantae > Chlorophyta > Ulvophyceae > Bryopsidales > Ostreobiaceae > Ostreobium > Ostreobium quekettii. The sequence goes on along the minus strand of CAJHUC010000452.1, from coordinate 59,634 downwards.
GCTTTCGTGGAGGACCACGTCAGGTACTTCTACGGGAGTTTCCGGGCCATCAACCTCACCCCGGCGGTGGTTGTGGTGGGCTACCGCGAGGTGGACGTCCTAGCAAAGCACACGGTGGAGGAGATGTACCGGAAGTGGGTGGAGGGGGAGGGCGTCGAGGAGCTCCTTGGGTGGATCGAGTACAACCCGAGCAGATCCAAAGAGGAGCAGGCCAAGTACGACACCCGCCACAAGCCGACCTTCGCGACGCTTGTGGGCAACCATTCCACCGAGGCGCACGTCAGGCTGCTGAACCAGGGCCGCAAGGATGTCCAAAAGTACCGGGCGGTGTACCTGTTCTTCAGGCAGCAACTCGGGGACGACCACCTGCGCTTCCTGGCCAGGGCGGAGAATCTCCTTAGGTCGGAGGACGCCAAGGCCGTAGGCGACTACTCGGATCACACCTCCCCCGTGCACGTAATTCCGTTCATCCGCAAGATGTGGCAGTCGCTCGGCTGCCCGCCGAGGATGCCCCCGGGCGCGGCGAAGCCAGAGCGGGTGGCGAACCCACGGACCGACCCGGAGCGGTGGTTCGAGTTCTACACCCACCTCAACAACACGATGGAGCGGCCCCAGGAGGGATCCGTCCAGTCGGAGAAAAAGGACAAGCGGGAGGCCAAGAAGCGCGCCGAGGTGGAGATGGCATACGAGATGGAGCTGGAGGAGGCCCGGAGGAGAAACCTCGCTCCCGGGGAGCTGAAGAAGGTTCAAGAGGAGGTGAGCAGCGGGGGCCCGGCCCGGACCTCCTTTCCCTTCGCAGGCTGGTCCATCCCGTGAGGGGGGGCGCTGCTTACAAAACGGCCTTTGCGCGCGCGGCGCGCGCAAACCCTGTCTGTAGGGTCCGGATTTCAACGCCTTGGGAGTCACCACTCACCGCATTCGTTGATGTTCATGGTTTCCGATGGTACGGTGTTTTCCAACGCAGGCCAAAAAGAGGAAAGTGCTGAGCATGAAGAAGTACATGAGCTCCGTGGCGAGGAACTTCCCCTCCCGCATCTACACGGCGGAGATGAGCATCGCCCTCATGGGCCACCAGGCCCACGACGCGTGGATGGCGATGATCAGGACCCTGGAGGGGGAGTCGGAGGTGGTGGGGCTGTCGCCGAGTGTGCGGCCGCACGAGCGCGGGGTGTGGAGGGCTTACCTCAAGAACGTCTCCGCGTACCCCGAGTCGTACTACGTGGAGACCTTCAGGGCGATCCTCAGCGGCGCCGCGGACGACATCGTGCAGGTCGTGGCCATCCTGCGACGCAAGCGAGAATGGTCATCCCCAACCGTAGCAGACTGGTTTATCAGCCTCAGAGATCACGCCGAGTGGACGGCCCGCTTCCACACTTACAAGTATCTCTGCGCAGCCCTGACTGACAGGCTGCCGAGGCTGAAAAACAAGGACCAGGAGGAAATAGAGGAACTGTGGGAGAAGGACTTCCAGTCTGTGGCCGGCTGGGACGCCAGTTTGCGGGACCCGCTGCAGGTGTGCAGGAACACCACCCTCCGCAAGTTCGTCCAGTCCCTCGACAGGTGTGGAAGGGACCCGCTGCCGCTTAAGATGAGGAAGGCGCAGGAGCTGGCGGACGGGCCGAAGTACGGGGACTTCCTGAGGGGCCTGGGAGTGAGCGAAACTGCGAAGGACCACTGGCTCCCCCAGTTTCTGCTCACTACCCACGCCATTTCCGACGAGGCCAAAGTGGGGGGCTTCGGGGACACCATGTTGAAGAAAATAACCTCGGCGCACGCCCTTCTCATCGGGCGTTTGACGGGATCGATGGAGCAGTGGGAGGCGGCCCTGCTCTCGTTCCGACTCCGAGCCGGGGACATGGTGTTGGACGCGGAGGCCCAGGTCCTCGTTCGACCGTGTCAGAAGGACAACCTCGTGTTCACCGGGGCTGGAACCGGGCTGTCTTTCATGACCACGGACGAGGCCGACTTCCTTGAGCCTTTCCTCCGAGCCTCGCGACTGTGGATGCGGCGGCAGCCCCCCCTCCTCTACAGCACAGCGGACGTCCTCGGGTACCTCCAGACCGTGGTCATCGCCCCGCTGTGGGAGCTGGCGTACATTGTTGGGACGGTGAGTGCAACGACCGTACGAACCCAGCGACGTTCGCCAGCATTTGCGCGCGCGGCGCGCGCAATGCATGCCCAGCCTCCATTTCCCTAAACCTATTTCCGCCACCTTCACATTCCCCACAGTATGCGGCCTCGGTGCGTTCCGCGGTCTCCAGGGTCCTCGCCGTAAGCAGCAAATGCTGGTGGTGCGCAGGCGGATCCCCGGCAGACGGCGGGGATCACCCTGAAGCAGCTCGAGTTCGACCTGCACGGAGAGGACACCTGGGCGGCGCTGAGGGACGGCGCGGGTTTCTCCGGCGCCGAGATATTCGACGCCGTGAAACAGTACATTGCGACCCGGACCAGGGGCTGGCGGTGGGACGTGTTCAACACCCCACGGCCATCGCTCAAAGACGCGCCGGCCCAAGCCCGGGACGCCCGTGCGTGGATCCCCGGAAAGGAGGCGCCGGTGGTGCCCCCGCCCCCCGTCGAGGGCGAGGGGGAGGGCAGCGACAGGGTGCACACCATGGCCTTCCGGCACCCCACCGTGGACCTGGAATTGGCGGCGGACGACCAACACTTCCCCGTCGCCGTGGACAAGGACGCAACCGCGACTTTCGTGGGACACGTGTACAACGCCGCTCCCGCGATCAGGGGTGGCGGTGAGGAGTCCAGGAGGCGGGAGCTGGCTAGCGGGTTCGTGCCCTGGCGTCCGCTGCAGGTGGCGCGTTGGGTCGTCCCCAGGCTGGGGGTGGACTTCGGCGACCGGGACCCCAGGAAGCTGCTGGCCCACCGCAAGATCGTGAAGGCAAGGCTCGTGGAGGGCGACGCGAGGGAGCGCGACGCGTACAAGCACGCGGAGGGGTGGACCCAGGTGGAGCTAATCCTCATCGACCCGCCGTTCGGGATGAACAAGCATGATACGGAGGTCGGCCTGCCCTGGGACAAGCCGGAAGAGCGTTGGCAGGGCGGGGACATCCGAAAAGTGCTGGACGCCTGCCACGCGTCCGGAATTCTGCCCCCCTCCGCGTCCCGCGTCCACGGCGCCCGCCACTTCAACGTGGCGATCTACACCCGCCACGAGGACGTGGCGGCAATGCTTGAAGCCGTGCACGGCTTTGCCGAGGCGCACGACTACCCCGCCCGGGGGCACTTCATCATCACGATGGGTCGAGACGAGAAGGCCCACCTCCGCAAAGGGGCCAAGACGCCGGGCCACGGCATCCCGATCCTGGTTGTGAAGTTCAACCACGGCCAGGAGGGGGTGAGGGCGGACGACCTCGGGGGCCGGCTGGGGGGCAGGATGACGTACTTCTTCCCAAAGCCGGAGGCGCTGTCGAAGTGCGGGAGGCACGAGCTGGACGCGCTGCTGGTCGGGGACAGCAAGAGGAAGGTCAACCGGACCCAGAAGTCCCTGGAGGAGTCGCGGCTGCTGGTGCGCCTCCTGACCCCCAGCGTTGGCCCGTGCTCAGCCTCTGCAACGGCACCGGCACGGCGATGGTCGCCGCCCTCCTGGAGGGACGCGATGCGCTCGGGTTCGAGACGGACGCTGTGCAGAACAACTGCGCCCGCCGGCGGCTCCAGACCCTCTTCCACCGCGAAGGCCAGCTGTTCGCCGCCCTGAAGGCCGGTCGGAATCCGGAGTCCCAGGCTGTGAAGGAGATTGTACAGGCATTGGAGAAGCCCCGTCTGCTGGACGACGCGGTGAGTCCTGGCTGAACCCTTTGCGCGCGCGGCGCGCGCAAATCCTCTCGCCGTTCTCGCTTCTAATGCGCAGTGGTACTTCCGACAGACCTGACCCCCGCCGATTGCCTCCACAGAACACCGCGACGGGCTCGGCGCCCCTCCCCAAGAACCTGCAGGACTTCCTGGAGGACGGCGTGGCCATGGAAGCCCTGAAGTTCATGTTCGGGAAGGCCATGGTCCAACTGGCCGAGATTTTCTTCCGGTCGATCCCCCGGGAGGAGCTCGGCCTCATCACCGCCAGGGGGGGGCGCTCGCCCAGATGCTGTTCGGGGACCGCAAGTCGGTCCTCCGCACAATAGCGTCCGGGAGGGTCGTCACCCTCGAGCAGGCGAAGCGGTTCGTCAGGTGGAACCGCAAAAATAAGGACGACTACAACAACACCGCCGACTTGGAGAGTTCCCTCGAGACGGCGGTGTGGTTGGGCTGCTGCGAGCAGTGGCCCTCCCAGAAGGAGGAGGACCAGTGGCGGGCGACGCTGAAGCCACCACTACCCGAACCCACGAAGCCTGCCTCCGCGGCCGCCCCGTCGGCAGCCACCCAGGCGCCCGCACAGGAGAAGGCAGCTGCCGCCGGGGCCCCACCGGCACCGCCGCCCCCCCGGCAACCCGCGACGGCCGTGCTTCCCCCAGGCGGCGAGGTCGGCGGCGCGGAAGGGACGCAGGAGCTCACCTCGGCTCAGCTGGCCACCCCGGACCTCGATACGCAGGCTTCCCAGGCGGGCTCTCACACGACGATGTCCGATTAGTGCAGGCCTGCAGTGCGCACGGGGAAACTCTTAGCACTCTTGTGGAACGGCGGGATTCCTGTAATAAAGCCATGGCTCCTGGTTCCACCGTGCCTCGTTGGCCTGATGTTTGCGCGCGCCGCGCGCGCGAACAGCCACCTACTGCCTCTCGACATTTTGAGTGCGACGGCCACCACTTCGTCGGCATTGAACGGCTTGCTGCCGCTTTCCTTCAAATTCGGCGGCGCTGGAGAGCATGATTCCCCTTTCCAAGTGGCCGCCATCACCAGCACCGTGCGCGGCCCGGCAAAACCCGCGAGGTCCGGCTGCGCCTCTGGCCACATGTGGGTCCCACCTCCGACGACCGGCGTCGGCAGCAACACCACCGGCGGCTGTGGGGGCACATGTGACGCCGGATTCCAACGAGGCCGCCCTCCGCCGGATGCGGACGACCGGGCCACATGTGAAGCGCTTGCGCGCGGGGCGCGCGCAAACCGCGCCCGTGCCTCCCGCATGTGGCAGATTGCTTGCACATGTGACCACGCGCCAACGCGCGCACCGCAATGCTCGCGCGCGGTCGTGCCATCACAACATCCAATCTTCGGAAGCTGTCCGGCACGTGCACGTGCGGAAACCAGGCAACCTCGCAGTACACCGCACACACACACACACACACACCCCACACACTACTGCACTACGACCCATGAGGCTCGCTGCACACGCGGTCGTCGATGCAAGCAAAGGGCGGCGTGCACGGCGCCGAGCCCATGCGCGGTGCTGCAAGGCGATGCCGCTGCCGGATGCGACGCACCTCAATGCTCTCGGCGTGGGCTGCTCGACCGTGGTGCAGGCCATGCGGGTGGGCGTCAATGCGCGCCTGTGGACCACGTCGCCCACTTTCGACCACCCCGATTCCATCAAATCGGAATATTCGCCACGTCAGGATTCGGGCGCGTGCCGGGCACGCGCCCCTCACTCAATCCTCTGGTCGGTGAGTCTCCAATCGCGTGGAGGCCACGTGCCCGAATCCTGACGTGGCGAATATTCCGATTTGGCGGATTCGCTGATTGCCATATTCGTGGATCCCACTGGCGCGTGGTCATTTGTCGCCGTGCCCGCCGCCTCCCCACCGCGCATCGAGGAGCACGCCGCGCCGCTGGGACCGCATCGACGTCGCCATCGAGGTGCGCCCCCCCGGCCCATGCCCGCCCCGGTGCCCATGGCGCCCCGTTCGCGTCAGTCGGGCGTTGTCGTCGCCGGCGGCGGTTCCTTTTCGTTCGTCCCGTGTGGGGCCGCGGTCGATGGCTGTAGTGACTGGACGCACCGCGCTGGAAGCTGCCTTGCGCGCTGCGTGGCGCCGTCACATGTGGACCCGTCCCCCGCGGGCGGTCATTTGCGCGGGTGGCGCGCGCAGAGGGGCCCCGCATGGGAGCTGGCCGGATGCACCGCGCTGGAAGGTGCCCTGCGAGCCGCGCGACGGCGTCACATGTGAGCCCGTCCCCCGTGGGCGGTCCTTTGCGCGCGCGGCGCGCGCAGAGGAACCCCGTATGGGAACTGGCTGGGTGCACCGCGCTGGAAGGTGCCCTGCGAGCCGCGCGGCGCCTTCACATGTGAGCCCCTACCCCCAACGGCAGTCCTTTGCGCGCGCCGCGCGCGCAGAGGGGCCCCGCATGTGACGTCTGCTCTCATTCCCCCTCTGCGCGGCAGGGGCTTGTCTCGCCGTACTCGGACACCAGGGCGGTGGAACGCAACCCCGCCTGTGCGCGCCACGCGCGCAAATGCCAGTCCAAAACCCCGCAGCGGGCGAAAACCAAATGGACGGAACCTATCCGGTTTGCGCGCGCCGCGCGCGCAAACCCCGTCCCAATCGTGTCTTCCGCCGACGCCCCGCTTTGGACGATGGGCCAACGCGCAGTCCGATGGACCTCTGTGCACTCCTTGCCCGCGTGTCCGCCCGGCCTCCCTCTGGCGTGACATTATCGTCCACGTGGGGGGACGCCCATTGGGAGTGGCGGGGAGTTCACCTCCAATTCGACGTCCGTCCGCGCGCCGGGAGCACGCTAATCGCAAACTTGTGCGCGCACCACTTCTCGTCCGCCCTGCGGCGTTGTACGGATTGGCTGCTTGGAGGATGTTTCGAATTGTGGTTCAGCTCCACTCCTGTGAAACGGCTTTCATGGTCAACGATCATACTGGCCTTTCAGTTGCCCGTAGTGCCAGTTGTTCTGCTCAGTGTTTGCGCGCGCGACGCGCGCAAACCGCCTATGGGCACTGTGTCCTTCGCCCCTTTCCTTTCTTCGCATCGGCGCCAAAACTACCCGTGAAATTGCGCGATTGGACCTTCATCTTGTCGTTGCAATTCCCCAGGGGCTGTGCACCATCCCGCCTGCCCTGCAGCCGGACCCCTCTGCGGCCGGTGCCCGGCTGACCGGTTTCGGTGTTGGACCGGGACGGCCACTCCATTCCATCATTCCCCGCCACAGCTTGGTTGTGCGCACACAATGGAGACAACGTCGTCCAACGCAAGCTGCGCCACGCCGCGAAGTGGCAGCCATTCCGCACCTCGCGGCATTCCGACCTCCTACCTCTCGCACCTCGCCACGCAGACTTCCGGCGCCTCTTCCAGCCGCATCCGAGAGGAGACCGTCGAGTTCATGCACGACTGCTTCGACGAAATGACCTCCCCGAGGAAGCGGAGGTCGACTTGCTTGGACGGCCAAGGGGGCAGGCGCGACCTCGACTTGGATTCGCCCAAGCCGGCGAAGAGGAGGAAGCTCGAGAAGGTGGAGAGGGCCATCGTTGACGCCCTGGCTGCCGGGGTCCCCACCCAGTGCTGCCCCCGCCAGTGCCATCACCTCTTCTCGGCCGAGGAGCTGGTGGCCAGGAAGGTCGTCCGGGCGATTCGCCGGTTCCAGGAGGTTGACGCCGACCTCCGGGCGGACATCTCGCGCTGCCGACTTGCAGGCGAGTCCTCCGCGGAACCCGACGGAGGCGGGGACCTCGTGGACCCTCGTCGCCAGCGCTACGAGTGGAGGGTGAAGGGCAGGGTGGTGTGCATCAAGGCGTTCGCCAAGTGGCACGGCGTCTGTCCCGACACCGTGTACAGGAAGAGCACGCAGGGGCGGGGTCGGAGTGGGGTTGTGCCGAAGGTGCGCCACCACGGAAACTGGAGGACCCACCGCCACGGCAAGGGGAGGCACGACTGCGCCGACTGGCTGAAGGACCTCGTCGGCCGCCTCGCCCAGCCCTTCCAAGACCGCACAGTGAGGGACCGGCGCACGGGAGAGGTCAAGGCCAAGGAGTTCCTGCCGGCGGGGCTGTTCTCCACCTTGCAGTCTGTGTACGAGTACTACTGTCGGGCCGCCGCCGCCCGCCAGCCCCCCCAGGGGCCCGTCTCTTACACCACCTTCCGCCGGACGTGGCTTCAGCGCCACTTCCAGGTGAGCCACGGCCCGTGGACGTGAGGTCCCCAACAATCTCACGGGCACCCCGTCCAGCCTCGCCCGGGGCCGACGCAACCTTGTCGATTCGAATAGCCCTCAGCCCTCAATTTTCATGGTTGCCGCCCCCAGGTGCGCACGTACCGCCACCAGCCCTTCGCCAAGTGCGACACCTGCGTGAGGCTGAAGGAGACCAGCACCCTCGCCACAGGACCGGCCAGGGAGGCCGCCCTCCGGATACTCCATCAGCACAAAGCGTACGTCGCCGCAGCAAGGAGGGCAATGGAGGAAAGGAGGCGCTACGCCCTCGACCACCCCGAGGAGGTCCTGTACCTAAATGTGGACGGCATGGACCAGGCAAAAACGGCGATACCCCACGAGTTGGCAAGAGCAAAGCGGACGAGGTGGGGCTGCCCCTGACCACCAAGCTGTTGGGCGGGATCGCCTACGGCCACGGGTGGTGGGGGTTCTGGTCGTTCCCGGAGTGGGCGGCGTCCAGCAACCTGATGCTCACCTGCCTCTGCAAGATGATCAGGGACGTCAGCCGCTGCGACGCAGCTGCGCCCGGGCTCCTCCCCCCCCGCCCCGGCCTGCCCCCCGTGCTGCACGTCCAGATGGACAACACGGCGAAGGACAACAAGAACCACTACCTCCTTGGGTTCTGCGCCATGCTGGTGGGGGAGCGGGTGTTCAGGGAGGTGCGCGTCTTTTTTTTGCCGGTGGGTCACACGCACCAGGAGATAGACGCCACCTTTAGCCTGGTGGCCTCCGCCATCAACCGCGAGGGGGCGCTGTGCCTGGGGGACTTGATGAGGGCGACGCAGCGGGCGTGGGGGGAGCACGCGAGCGTGGGCAGTTCGCGGAAGGTAAACACACGGGTGGACCGTGTGGCCGACTTCAGGCGCCTTCTCAGATACACTCGCGACCGCCGGCGGGGTGTCGAGGAGGAGGAGGACGACGCCGAGGATGGGGATGCGGGCGTCCGGATGCACACCTTCAGAGGCCTCGGAACTGGGCGGGACAACAAGAGGTGCGCCTGCGGCGGCCGGCCCGGGCGACCTCTGCCGACCCGCCCGGTGTCGACTGTGGGATTTGCCTGCGTTTGCGCGCGTCGCGTGCGCAAGCTCAAAGTTGCCGCCTTGCTTGCGGCCGCTCTTGCGGGGTTCCTTCCGCCGCCTGGTTGCAGGCCGTGCTGTGTTGTTTTCTTCCCCGTGTGCTTCTGCGCGCGGCTGCGATTGCGGGGTGGATCTTGGCGCCGTCGCCCCGTCCTGCTTCCCTCTTTCCCGGAAGGCGTTGCACGTCTTGCGAAGTGGGCTGATCCCCTGTTTTCAAACCCAGCAGCCGCACCATCCTTGTCCTCTCCCAATCGCGGGTGTGGTCGGCGTCTGTTGCTGGCCGGCACCCTGTGGCGCCCTTACAGATTTTGTGCGCTCGGCGCGCGCAAACCCTCGAGGTCCCTGGCGGCGTTCCTGGGCTGGGCACCTTGATTTTTGTTTGACTTTCCGGTGCGCTTTCTGCGTCTTGGTGCCTACGCGGACGGCCCCGGCCACAGTGATGCCCTCTCGACTCGACAGTGCTTCACTGCGGGGTGCTCCTTTGGGCAGGTGCTTCCACTCGTTCAAGTTCGTCTTGGAGGGGGGTGTGCCCGTCGTGTACGCCCGCGAGCACGACAGCGAGGACTGCCCCTAGGTGGGCACGCCCGACGGCCGCGGGTGGCCGGTGTTCGTCCCAGGGAAACCCGCCCCGAGGTTCGCCGACCTGCGGTGGGAGCCACGGGCCGCACTTCAAGACTTTGAGGACGTCAAGAAGAGGGTCCTCGTGAAGCTCGCCAGGTGGAGGCGCCAACTCGACGTGTGTGGGGACCCCGCCGCCGCGGAGGACATCAAACAATGCAGGCTCCGCCGGATGGCCGGGGCCGTGCGCTGGTGGGAGGCCTTCATTGCCTCGCACGAGCGCACATTCCCGCTGGACGGGAGTGGCAGACCCACGTTCGCCATCGACGAGGGGGCCACCCTGCGGCTGGACAGCTTGTCCCCCGCCTCACTCGCTACCCCCTCCGCTGCGGCCGGGAGCGCGCCCACCGCCGCCTCCGGCGTCCCTGCCCCCGTCGCAAGGTACGCGCGCCTCCGCGCGCAACGCTCCATCCGCCCGCGATGATTCCCCCCCCCCCCTTCCCTTGCCATGGGCCCTTCACCATCCCGCCGTTGGTGCAATGTGCAGGGACGTAGGCCCGGCGCCCGGGGAGCGCCCCCTGCTATTCGGGCACCTCTCCGCGCTCCCCAACGACAAAGAGTACATCCCCTTCGACGCCGCGCGGGACATAGAGGCCGGCCATCAGGTGGCCATCGCCATGTCCGACGCTGACGCCAAGGAATGGGGCCGGCGCTTTGACGTCGCCATTGTCAAGGGGGCCAGGGCCACAGAGGGGTGTGGGCCCGCGGCGGTGAAAGTGTTCACCGTCGTGTATTACGAGAGCGAGTATAAGCCCCAACCCCCCTACAACTTGGGGACCCTCCGCTTTGACGCCTCGGACGATGACCAACTTAACGGGCGTTGGGTGGAAGGGCGGCAAATACAGGGGGAGGTGTCCTCCGACAACATCATTTGTGACGTTTGGTTGGAGGCCAGTGGAGCTAGGAGGGGGTACATCCACCCCCAGTACAAACGGCGTCTCTTAGCGGAGCTGGAGCGTTGGGATGAAATGTGCTAGACAGGGGAGGGGCCATTTCTAGACCTAGCAACTTGTAATTTCCTTTGCGTGTAACACCAATTGTAATCGTTGCCGCAAAGGCCATGTGGCACCCACGACTTGTGGGTCACATGGATTGATTGTGAGGTGGTTGTGGGTGTCCTTGGCCAGCACCAACTTGATTTTGTTTGTGCGCAACATCGTGGTTTCCCTGTGCGTTGGGTGACCCAAAAATGGCCTGTTTGTGCGCAGGTTTGCTGTTGTGGCATTTTTCTTCCATTTTGCCTGTGCGCAAAATGCACGTTTTGTTGTTTTCCGTGACCCCCTTACCGACATTTTGCACGAAAGCTTGTTACAAGCCAAAACAAGATATTCAAACCATGTTTCTAGTGGCGCCCCTTAGGCAGCCATATTGCCACAACCTGGGTAGTTATAAATATAGCTACCCAGCTTCTGTTTTGTAACACAAAACTTCCATTCCAATTCCACTCCATCTCCCTCTCTCTCTCTCTCTTGACTGACTCCCGAGTTGAATACAACATACGGGCTTAGCCCCGGTTAGTCACAAAAGGGGATGTGCCTCCTTATAGTTTTCAAGTCCATTTTTTGGAATCGCAAGTTCAAAACTCACAATGGATTAGAAACTAGGCTTGTTACTTGTGCTAACACAACCGTATTGTATATGTATATTTTCATGCACAAGTACAAAACCTCTCCCCACACTGCATTCTCAGCTAGCATTAATGGGTGCACCTTTCTATGCATTGATATGAACTACAGATTGGCAATGCTATATTTTGCAAGCCGCAATTCGCCCGTACAAGTGAACGTCCCATGTGGATTTTGGTGACTAGCCGAATTCGCTCAATCCCAACCTTCTACCATAAACGAGTATGGGACTCCAAAACGTGCATGGAAGTATGAATACCCGTCATTTCTTGAGAAGTGCAAGTGCACCACTGTATCTTTCTAAGGTAGTTTAAAAGGGTATTGGCTCTTCTTCCATGTACAAAAAATAACCGAATTTGTTGCAGTTGTTGAGCTGAAAGGCACCCGAGGGCACAAACCTGCCCAATTGCAATGGTGCTGCCAAATACTACAAGGGGCAGGGGCATTGTTTTCAAACGCAATTTGAAGTAAAGCATAACAACGACAACTGAGCTCTTCTCAGTGAGTCACTGAGCACCACATGCGCACATCCATGCATACCCATATGTGCATCCATATGAGTATCAATAAGCATCCGGTGGCTTCGGTCAGCCTATGGGTGGAGATCGCCATGGTCACAATGCGCCGAATGGGAGAGCCTAGTCATGGGGCATGTATATAAAGGTACTATATCTGAGATTTATACATTATATGCATTGTAGATACTGATAAATGTTAAAGGTCGCAAAGTCAAAAACAAATTTACATAAACATTTATTTCCCAATGAAGCAAACGGGGCCCTTACAAAAAGCTAGCAAAATGTGCCAACGAACTTCGCCAAATTATGAAATGATTTCAATGTTGATTATTAATGTTGATACTATTGCATAGGCAAGCCCAAAGTGAGTTATGGTTGACCATACCTCGATTCGAGGTGCTCCAACATAGAAGCCCCATGCCGCTCATAAAAAGAAGCACCAAGAAAATGGTGAACCCTACACTATCAGGTTATTTGAATTGATTCATTTTTTTTGGTGCTGTCAACGAACGATCTTAGGGAAGGCATTATATCGAAATTGGTACGTTTGCTATCAATTTAGTGCCCGGGAATTGGGAGTAGGGGGGGGTGCGCCTGCCTATGACGCTAATGGATTATTAAATTAACACAATTTCCACATGAGGTGGGAAGATACGGTGGGAAGATACAGTGGGGTGGCGTCTTTAAGACTGCCCCGTGACAGCCCTATTTCACTGGCCTTATTGACCGTAGAAGTCCTTATTGAGAACCGTAGCCCATTTAAAGTTGTAGAAGCCATTTCTGGCATATTTAACATCATATAGTGCATACATTTATTATTTTTAAGGGTATTCTGATATCAAAATATTGTCAGTACTTTATGCATTGCCTAATAAGAAGCGTGGTACTTTACTTGATAGCATTAATTGTCAATAGGCAATTGTCCAATCGAAGGAGGGTGGTTTTGAACTGGGTGACCGATGCTATGGGTTTGCGAACGCCCCTGCGCCTGTGTTAACACAGCAGTAAAAGCCCGAGTGCCCAGTGTACGAGGTGCCCAAGAGTCCCTGGGCTGCGAACGCCCCGCACGGCACAAAGTCTTGCCGCTCAGGGGCTGAAATGGCCCTGCAAGCTTGAGCATTAACATCCCGACATTCTGATTGTCGTAGACGCAGCGAGCCAACCCTACAACATGGTTGTAAAAGCCTTCGCTAATGGGAAAGCGGCATGGCAAAGTTGAGAATTAACTCGCTCGTTCGTAGATCTAGAGGCAAGGTGGCGTTTTCACGCGCCCTGCCCCCCATCACCCGCATTGCTTCGTTCTGCCAAGCCTCAACCCCGTGTAAGCTCCACCAGCGTTTTCTTTACCAGCACGGTAGCTCTCTTGAGCTTGTGAGCGGTCGGGGGGCTGACCCGCGGTCAGTTGAAATGGCCGTGCCCCAAACTGAATTCGTGGCTTGCTCGTCGCTTGAAAAGCGTGTACATCCATTTAGAACTGTGGAGGGGTTGTTCCGGCAAGGTCTGGTCATGTACGATAAGCCACTGTCCGCTTTCCCAGGCTTTATGTGTACCACTTTAGGCGTGTCCAAATGCCAACCTCCTGTTCTATAGTCAACCTCGTGCATTATCGCTCCCTTGAGCAGCCGCTCGTTCCACCGGTAGTCGCTTGAGCTTGTCTTTATTTGTGCCGGAGCCATCGGCATTGTCCGTGCCCAATTGTTTGCCAAGGTCAAACAAGATTTGACCTTGGTCAACGTCCATACCATCGAACGGTGGTAACAACTCACCCATACTCTGCTCCTTGCCGACAATGGGTTGAGGTGGCGCAAGAACCAGATTCGTAGAAAAGTCTATATGTACGATCCACTTCTGAATCGACATAGGGGTCGACTTCTCCACAGATCCCGTGGAGGTAACCATCACACCCAGAGCACTTGTGTATAGTGTAGTGAGGCAGCTGGGGGGTGTTGTTGGGTAGTCTGCACTTCTTGCCTTAGAGGAAAGGCATGGCGGCGCCCCCCACACGCTCAAACTGCCTGTGGCCATATCTTTCTTGTACTTTAGGTCGTGCCACCAGATATGGCCGATTTTGACCGGCCTTATTCAGGACGGCTTTAAAGAGGTCGCCCACTGCACACAAAACGCTGTTGATCCAAGTCAGACTTGCTCCAAATCCCCCTTCAAGCGTTGTAACTTGAATGAAGACCCCAGGATACACCAACGGACAACCATTGGGGTTGCCCCAATCACCCGAGATGGCCTTTAGCATTCCGTTTTCCAGCGCACTACGATCGCTGCAATTCTGGCTGTTTGTTTTCTTCAAAGACATCTCGAAATTGTCTAGCGCTGTCATGTAAGGTTGCTGAGTCATCCTGGTATCGACATAAGGATTGACACTAGGGGGCGGGAGGGAGGGGCCTGGGCTTGGCGTCAAATTGACGCTAAGTGTCCCAAAATCGACATGGCGTCTTCCCTTGTTCAGATAACACAATCAGATAAAGAACTGAAATCGTGTGGCATGGTCAACTTTTGCTAGTGTGCAGCCATCCTTAAACTGCTAATTCGCAAAAAAAGAGCAGTATCAGTAAATTGACCGTTTGCCTTTGGAAACAAAAACGGCACTTGATAGTCGCGGTTGTTAATCTAGCATACCAGGCATCCCCTGCTGGGCATTACCGGCGTCTATGCAAGGGTTGACGCTGCGAGGAGAGGATATTCCCACCGGGAATGTCTTAGCATGGTCCCCGTTGGCCTTAAAGCGCCATGAATAGCCAAAGGCAAATTCAAACAAAGGAATTCAGCCACTTGGCGGTTGGCGGGCACGGCGGTTGCATGAGTGCCACAAGTGGCTCCCACCATCCCAAATTGCCTAACGCGAAGCAGCTTGCGAGCCAAACTGGCGCATGGCATGACCACCAGTCATGAAGATGGTCGCATCCCTTGAAAGCCAACGCTCGCCTTCATGGCATGAAGTTCGCCCCAACAACGTTGTCCGCTTTGAACGGCAGCCCGAACTACGCATGAGATAACCGCCTCGGAAAGCTGCACAAGCGCACCGCAACCAACGCGCCCGATGACCAACGGGTTCCGAGCGTGGCCTAACCGGGGCTGTCGTATAACCCCACCTCATCGCCACCCGATGAACGCCATACATTGCGATAGGATCCAACACAGCGCCATTCGATCAATTGGATCAGCATCAGTGGACCCACACAATGAGTGTATCCTGACAAACAAGTGTGGCGCACTTGGGATGTCACATACGGCCTTGTTGTGGAGCGGCAATTGCGACACGACGTGCATGGTTGATCGGTCCCGTTGTTGCGCTCCCAGGGAAGCGACAGCCGGCGCCATGATCCGCGCAACCCCCCCTGACCCCCCCGCCAGCATACGCCCGTCCCAGGGCGGCACCGCCAGGCCCCCCCCGGACGCTGGCTGAAGGATCCGAAACCGAGCCGCGCGATTTTGGCGCCATTTTTCCGCGCATCTGTTCACGATCGCCGGGAGGCGTCCCGCGCTGGAGGCGCGAGGCGGGAGGGGGATCGTCGGAGGAGGTCTTGGCTCCCCGGCCGGCCTGGCGGCCGCGGCGAACGGCGATGTTCCGGCCATGGGGAGCCCAGGCGCGGACGATTTTGTTGATCCTGCTGCTGGCTGTTGCGCGGAGGGCGGCGGGGCAGTGCCAGCTGCCGTTTCGGCTGGACGGGGCGGCCTCGACGCTTGAGGTCACGGGGAGCGGCGCCCTGGGCGCATCCAGTCTGACCATCAGGCCGCTCAACGACCAGGTGATCGGCGTGCTGGGCGTGATGCAGCTGGAGACGGTGGGGGAGTGTCCGGAGGGGCCGGAGGAGGTCGCCTGGGCGGGGGCCGGCCTGGGGACGCGCCCCGGCGAGGCGCTCAGGGTGTATCCCTCGACGATCATGGCGGACGTGCCCGAGCTGGGCGCGGCTGTCAACCTGACTGATTTGGTGATGACCTGGCGGTCGGAAGGGGTTGATCGGTTGCCGGGGGGCGGGCCGGCGGACTTTGTGGCCGCCGTGAACCTGACTCTCGTGGGCGGCGCGGCGGTTTATGACGCAGGGATCCTGTCCGGGAGCCAGGCAGTCGAGAATTTTTCGGCGGCGAGCGATGTGGAGGGGAGGGTGGGCTTTGGGGAGGGAGTGAGGAGGCTGGCGGTGCCAGAGGCGAACTTCACGTTCGAGATCGCCATCGGGCCGATCAGCCTCGAGCTGGAGCTGGCCGGGAGGATCGAGGGAGATTTGGGGGTGGGCTGTGTCCAGGACTGCGGCCCAAACGGGCGGTGCAGCCCGGCTGGGGTGGGGGGTGATGGGCCCGTGGCATGCGAGTGTGATTGTGGGTGGGGCGGGGGTTCCTGCGCCGTTCCCACGGGGTTCTGTCCAAGCCAGGACGCCCCCGTTGTCACGGCCGCCCTCGCTGGGAATTTGGATCAGGAAAATCCGGACGAAGACGGGGAATCTGATCCAGATGTGGGCGGTGGGGGGGCAGAGGGGGGGGATTGTTTCAATGGGTCGAGCGTGGGGGAGGTGAGGGATAGGCTGGCTGTTCTGCTGGCGGGGTCCAACGCCACGGTCAGGGCTGCTGAGCTGGGCGACCTGTGCTCTGGGAACTGCGATGGGGACGAGAGGTCGAGGTTTGATCAGGTGTCGGGAGAGTGCGTGTGCGCAGACGGGTGGATGGGGCCCGGTTGTGACATGTGCAGCACCAACTCGGCCTGCAACGACTTTTGGGACACTGTGGGGGGGACTTGTGTGACGGCGTTCGAGTACTCGGCGGAGTCCACGCACAAGGTGTACAACTGCGACTTCAGCGACTTTGCCGCAGGGCTGCAGGGATCAGGGATCGGCCTTGGGGACGACCTCAAGATCACCTGCAACACGACAGGCCCCCGGCTGGAGAAGCTGGCAGGGGCGGGCCTGGGTGTGGGTACCGGTGGGGGCCTGGTCTCCGGGGGGCCTGACCTGGATCGCAGGATTTTGGACGCCCAGGAGGCTGGCCTGGATGCCAACTCCCCTTTCTGTGACGTGGCATTCGACTTCAGCCAGGGTGGCGACCTGCAGACGATCCAGTGCCGCGGGTGGGGCTGCGAGTTCGGGTCTGGCAGCCGCAACGCCGAGTGCAGTGGGGGCGTGCTGTGCAACTGTGGCATGCAGCCGTGCTCGGCCGCCGTGCTGGGGATCGTCAACACAATCCAGTCTGTGGTCATGGTGTGTGAGGACGGGTGTGAGGGGACTGGGTGTGATGACGACACTGCCAGGAGGTGCAACCTGGACCTGGGCACCCTCGAGTTGAGCACTGTGTGCACTGCTCGGGAATGTACTGATCCCGGCCAGGAGGTGAATGTCGGAGAATCTGTCAGCACAGGGAGGACCATCAGCATCACTGCCGTGATCAGCTTGCTCCCTGTGGCAGCGGTGATCGCCGTTGCCATCCTGCTGGGAATTCCGGCCCAGTCTCTGGCAAGGCAGATGGTGTTCCAGCCAAAGGGGGCATCATCCCAGGCGCCCAAGAAGCAGTCGTCGGCACTGTCAGAGGTCGTCTTCATTGGTGTGTCGTGCTCAGTGCCAGTGTCCAAGCGCTTCGAGCTGCCACAGCCTGGGGCCGGCGGCAAGCCCAAGGAGGAGGACATGGAGTCGTGCTCCTCGCAGGGGGTGCCCTTCCGGCGCTCATCATCCCAGCAGTCCGAGGTCCTCATGGGTCTGAACGCCACCCTGGCTGAAAAGCTGTTTGACAAACGGGGCAGACGGTCCGTGCTGCATGGCATCACCGGAACGTTCCAGCAGGGGGAGGTCGTGGGTGTCATGGGCCCCTCAGGCTCCGGCAAGACCACTTTTCTTAGCATCCTGTCAAGCTTCTCCCGGGACGAGCAGCGCGCTGTGGAGGGGGACATATGGGTGAATGGCCGGCAGCAGGGCGCATGGCTCAAGCGGTTAATCGCCTTCGTTCCGCAGGAGGACAAAATCCTGGCCACCCTGACAGTGAAAGAGGCGATCATGGTGTCAGCCATCCTGAGGCTGCCTGATGCGGACTGGGCGATAATCCACCGCCGGACAGGGGAGGTGATGGATGAGTTGGGCCTGCATGGCGTGGCACATTCTCTGGTGGGGGGCGTGCGGGGCATGCGGGGTATCAGTGGGGGCGAGCGGCGGCGCGTGACCATCGGCATGGAGCTCATCACGGACCCTGCGATACTCATTCTGGATGAGCCAACCTCTGGTCTGGACAGCTTCACCGCACTGAACCTGATGCAGGTACATGTGATTGGATAGCACTACTGTGCAAGGTGCTTTTGTGCCATGTTCAAGTGAATGTTGTCTGTTGGCGTGCATAAGTACTGAATTGATATACTGTGGCTCAACTGGACTGGTTTACTTTGCATCATGCATAGAGCAACCCAGGGTTAGGCCACTTTGTGGCATAGTTGGCTTGTCAATGCATCAACAGTACCAACAGCAAAGTAGATACGCTAATTGTTGTTGGAATTGTGTTCTGTAGATTTGAGTTGCTGCAAATTATCCGAACATTGTTTCAAGGTGCTATTATGTTGCGCTGCCCAGTGTAGGCACATCTGATCCATGTGTATCCTCCATTGCAGGGCCTCAAGGTGGTGGGCGACGCAGGTCGCATTGTTGTGGCCTCCCTCCACCAGCCTGCCCCAGCCATCGTGGCCTTGCTCGACAAGGTCCTGCTCCTGGCCCGGGGATTCCAGGTGTACTTTGGACCCCCAGGAGAGGCCAAGGCCTACTTTGCCAGGCTGGGCCTGTCCTGCCCAGAGTCGCTGGCTATTTCAGAATACATGCTCCAAGTAGTCAGCGACCCCAACACCCTTGTGACTGTGCTGAACAGTGCGTTTGAAGCTGGGGCAAGGGAAAGCGGCGGGGATCTCGTGATGGGCTCCAAGACTGCGAACGACCCGTCCAGTCTGGCCGCGTTCCCAAAGCTCGGAGCTCGGCGGCGATTTGACCGACTTGCAACGCTGGTGTGGCGGGGAATGGTGGACATGATGCGCAACCCTGCGCTTATACGGGCTCACGTCGCAATGGGCGTGGCGATGGGTTTGTTTGGAGGTGGGATCTTCTTTGAGGCAGGGCTGGATGTGGAGGGCGCCCAGAATCGGCTGGGGGCCTTCTTCTTCACACTTGCCCTGCTGTCCTTCTCGTCCCTGACCACGATCGACCTCCTGCACTCGGAGCGGGACATCGCCTTCCGTGAGATCAAGGCGGGTTTCTACACGCCTGAGGCCTACATCTCGTCCAAGCTCATCCTGGACGCCCTGCTGCTGCGTGTGGTGCCTGGCACCCTGCTGGCCATTCCCCTGCACAGAATGATGGGCCTGCAATCGAACTGGACCAAGTTCTGGATATACCTCTTCACCATCAACAGCTTCAACCTCATCGTGGGAGCGATGGCCATGATCGTCACGATCTGGTCTCCCACCCCGGGCACAACCAGCCTCGTGATGAACACCGTGCTTCTGATGAACCTCCTGTTCTCGGGCTTCCTGGTGCAGTGGAGCTCCATCGCACCGATCCTAAGGTGAAGCTCTGCCTCGTTTTGGAACAGTGCCATGGTTGCCTTCATGAATTTGCCTCGAGAGTTCCCTGGAGAAACTATGCATGCACATTTGTGCAGATAATGCAATCTAGACATCATTTCTTGGGCCAGTAACCACAAGAATGCAGCATGTGCAACGCTATTTGGAATGTGATGACTCGCTGGTTTTTCACATAGTAGGCAAGTTTGGGGTGCAGCACAGCAAAACCTGCCTATTGGGTGACAAAGTCTGCTGATGACTGCATTTTGGAACAGTATTGTGTGTGCTGCATTTTATTGCATTGAAGAAGGCAGTCTTTATTGCGATTTTAGCATGTGACACAGCATAGTACTTGCAGCTACATAGCCTTTGCTATCTGCTGCATTCAAATGTTATTTCAGAGGTGAGTATGTATGTGTGTGACTTGCGCTGTTGGAGTGCCCTTCATGACACCCTGTATGAAGTGCATGGCTCGCAGTGACCCAACCAGTGACCCACTTGCAGACCTGTTTGTGCTTGGACATGATGATTGAAATGAGCCCAGCGGTTTGCCACATGAGTTAGAATGCTACATCGGAACTTGGATTCTATTTGATATTGAATTTCTTTGGGAATGGTTCTTCTGGAGAGCATGGGCATGCCATATGCATACCTGTGCCTGACGCCACCCTGGAGGCACTAAGGGAAGCGCTTCATCACTCATTGGCAACTCTTGTCGTTGGATATTCGCCCAGCCTCCAGCGATTTGCAGCAGCTCAACTCGCTGCCCACAGGCTTGGACGTGGACCGCCAAGCTGGGGGCACAAACATGCATCAGTCATTTGCTGCTAAAGTGTGCACACGCTGGAGACATATGGCAGGCAGTCTGACTAACAGTTGCAGACCATCCTAGCCACCAGCAAGCTGATGCTGCCAGTCAATCTTCAGCAGATGCTCTTGGCATGACCAGCATGCCGCCTTCTTTCCTCTACTTCCAGAGTATTCTATCAAATTTGAGAGTCGACCATTGCGCTGGAACCAAAAAGGAAGCACAGATCGTTTTGGCATTGCAAGCAAGGACACGTTCTTTACACATTACATTTACTATCTAATTGGTTTGCATTCATATGCACATTCCTTGATCACATATTGTTATCCTGTTTAGTACAATGTAGCACATAATTGTACTCCGTTTTGCTGTCAGTACCCCTGTGCTGATTCCCAGCTGCCCTCATCCAGATGGATCCATTACTGCTGCCCCTTCGCCTACGCCTTCCACTCCCTCGTCCTCAACGAGTTCGTGGGCCTCAAGATGACATTCGCAGTGGCGGGCTACGTCAGCGTTGACAACATCGACGGCGAGGTCTTCCTGCAGACCCTGGGCATCGAGGTGGGCCGCCTGCGCCAGAACGAAATCGTCCTTGCGGCGTTCTACTTCGGCTTTGTAGCCGTTGCGCTGCTGAGCATGCGGCTGGGCACCCCAGGGCAGTGGTCCTTGGGGTCCAGCCAGGGCGGGGCAGTTGGCCGGCGGATGTCGGCAGACCTGAGGCGGGCAAGGGAGGTGCTGCAGAGGCGTGTGTCACGGACAGTGAGCCGGCGCGTGCCGATCCCCGATGAGGGCAGCAGTGCTTCAGTGGAGATGAACAAGATTTAGGACTAACTAGCAGGAACTAGGGCAGCAGCGCTTCTGAGGAGATGGACAAGATTTGGGACCAGGCAGAATTTCCTGTGTTTGGTGCTTTAGGTCGTAGTGTGGCCGTTGGGTGGAATGAGTGTGTTTGGCCCCCTTGTCGGTCGATGGATGTTCTGTGGGTCCCTACGGATCTGTGGGGCTTTGGCTGGTGTGGGGTCCTAAGGCCTCCCATGGGCCGTGTTGTTCGATTGGGGTCCCTTAGGCCCTGTTTTGCTTTTGAGTGGTGCGGGCCAAGGTGTTGGCATTTGACGGGATGGCTTGTGGCTAGTCAAGGGGTGGTGGTGGCTAGTCAGACGGGTCGCGCATGAGCGTCCTGCTCTAGGGAGCTTGAGCGCAATGGGTTCTTGTTTTTTCACCCCGTTGGGGTGGCTTAAATGACAGCCCTCAGTGTGGGCTGGCATGCGAGTTTTGCTGGAGGGGGTGCTCAGTGGCGCCCCTGAATTGGGCGCCGAGGGAAGGGTGTGGGAAGGTGGCACTGCAGTCCCGTGCGATGTGACATCTTGGCCGACAGCCGATAACCTGGGCACGTGCACCGCTGCGTGTGTTTTGCTGAAGCACTAAAGGACTAAAGAACGGGAGTGCTGAACGATAGTGCTCAAGTGGTCGCGCACTCGCTTGTCCAGGCGCCGTGGCCGGTGCTTGTCGGCGCCAGCCGGGTGGCCGATGTACATTACGCACTTTTTTTAGTTGCGACTTTCGACGGTGTTGGAACGCATTGACTGACCGTGGCTAGTTAGCATGTTTTGTGTGACAGGGCGGTAGCGGGGGGCCCAGGCGCGTGTGAACGCCCCTCTTCAGGAGGGCCTCTTGCAGGGCCTCTCGCAGTGGGATGACCTCAGCTTGTGACGATAAAATGGGCTTCTTTGAATCCGTTGCAATGAGAAAAATCAGGTTTGTGACAAGACAGCGGGCCTCTTTGAATTCGTCGCGATGAGGAAAATCAAGCCGTGGCAAGACGGTGGGCCTCTTTGGACCCGTTGCAATGAGGAAGGTCGGGCTGTAACAAGAAAAACGGTGCCTCGTTGAACTTGTTGCAATGGGAAAAATCAGGTTGTAATGCAAATGCGAGGTTGAATGGCGGAGGGTCGACCTCGGGAATCGAGGGATGAGTTGCGTCGCATGAACATGGCAGATGCCGGTGACGATTGATCGGTTGATTGGGATGATGGCTCGAGTCATTCCCATAATGTCCGCCGCAGGTGAAATCGAATGAGCAGAATAGTGCGAAGTGGTGAATGCGTTTGAAACGTCGGTGCGGTCAGTGCCTTCTGCAGCCCATGGGTACTTCGCTGCGGATTTCCACATTGTCGCCATCGTCACCGCGAAATGTTACGTAACAAGACAAAGAGGTAGCCGTCGGCTTCCCCTGCTGCCCGAGAAAAGCAGTGTTCATATTTGCGAGCGTATGAACATAATGAACATGTCGTAAAGTATGGATTGACATCCAAGGTATTGCACCAAAGAAAGCCAGCATCCGCCAATTCTCAAATTTTTAGAAGGGATGCTGAATTTCCACATTCTCATGGCACTGACAGACACAGGCCAAACGGAAACGTGGTTGATGAGCGCAGTCAATCCATCAACGAACTCAGCGACTCGCAAACCAACCAACGCGTCGATGACGTAATGAATCGGCCAATTTGGACAATAGGGCACTTTTGCGTTTACCTTTAGTGCTCTGTGAAGTTAGATCAATATTATTGGGTTTATTGCTGTCAATGGAATTGACCAATCAGTCAAACACCTTGGGCAGTTTGGCGAGCGAGCAGCTGCAGGCGCTCCAACTTGCCCGACGATAACAGTGTCAAAAACTGTGAGACAAGCGTAGGCGACTCTCTGATCAAGCACAGAGGGCCGTGTGGCCATCCGCATTTCAGCACGCTCTGTGAGACTCGACATAATCAAGCATCTGCTCCTTTCTTATGCTGAAAAATTGCACAACATTTGAGAGGTGCAGCGTTGGCAATGTCTCCAAGTCGAACTGTGTTTCCGGAGCGCCACATCGGTCTGATCTGAGATCAAATCAGGTCAGATCCAGGAGCACGGTGCATCGCCGGCGTGGAATCGTCATTAGGAAATGCGGTGGCCGGAATTCAGTTGAATAGATGGCTGAACATTCGGTCATGTACGACCATGTGGAAATCCGTTGCAATTACATTTGCGAACATCATGGCAAGCAAGCCCTGTCACCATTTGCGGTCATGTATGGTAATGTACGGCCATGCACGGTCACGTACGGTCATGTGCGGTCATGCCCGCCCCTCGAGAGACGTCCATACCGTGCAAAATTGCGGCACTGACGAAGGAAATTGCGTAAGGAAAACAACTGGCCAATGCACCAATCTTGCTCGGGCAACATGAGAACCTGACGGCCACCTCCTTGCCCCCTTATGCAAAATTTTCACGACCATGATGAGGATGTGAAAGAGCTCTCGACGGTGGACTGGATTGACAGAAACACTTACTTCAACAGGGGTGCGCGTCGGCCAGAGACGCGTTCAATTCTGCCACCCCTGCGAGCACCCCCGGCACTCTCCCAGGCCCCCCCCCCCCCCCCCCCCCCCCCCCCCCCCCCCCCCCCCCCCCCTTCCCCCCCTTTCCCCTCCGTCCCCCGCAGCGGCGCGCCGCGAACCGTCAGCCCCGGGCCCCAAGGCCCGTTTCCCAGCCGCCCACCCCCACGAGGAAGGCCTCCCAATCCTGCCCGAGACAAAACACGATGCAGTCGCGGCATCCCAACCGTCCAGTCTCTGGGGAAAAACACACAAGTGCCTAAAGAAGGGGAACTTGCCCCTGCCGCCCGTTCCTTGGGGTCTCCGGGTGGGGGAGGTCTTTGGGCGATATGAGCGCGGCGCTGGAGGCCAGGGTGGCTGCGCTCGAGGCGCAGCTGGGGGCCGTCAACTCGGCGTTGACTGGCGCCGGAGGGATGGAAGGGCTCAAGCGGGACCTGGACATGTACTGGCAGTTCTTCGGGGGGTGCCTCGTGTTCTTCATGCAGGTGGGGGCGCACTCCGGCAGCGTTGCTGGGGGGGAGTCGCTGACATGTGAAATCGCTGAACATCCACCGGATGGACTGCATTGTGCTCATGCAATGCGTTGGGGTCGAGTGAACAAAACGTGGAAATTGCTTTTCGGTGAAATGCAGGGAGCGGGCGCTGCTTCCTTGCCTAGATGTGTCACATCTTCTTATTGAGGTGTTCTGATTGAACTTCTAATTTGCTTGCCCGCGTGTTGTCTACTCTCTTAAATGGCGGCCTGGTTCGTTCGCAGCTTGGCTTCACCCTGCTCGAGGTGGGGAGCGTGAGGGTGATCAACACGAAGAACATTTTATTGAAGGTGGGCTTGATTTGCCACTCGAGAATGACAAATAATTACCACAGTTTGCCATCGCGATGTGGCAAATTTATCGCGTTATTTGTCATTGTTCATATATTGCGTCCAGTGCACAGGCTGCGCCCTCTGGTGTGCACTTGTCGTCTCAAAGAATATCTGAGCGACTGTGGTTACCATCATTGGTAGTGAAATTCGCTGTTTATATCTAGGTCTACCAGTGAGCGTTGCAGCACAATTTTGCGACATATTACTTGAATTATCGTGTGTGGGAATTACATTATGCTCAATATGTACAGTCTATACCGTAGATGTACATAATGCATTCCTGAATGCTGCTCAGATATGACAACAGAGTATTGCAACGACTTAGGATCGCAGGCAATGAGTAATAATACAAAATCCCAATTAATTGTTTGCGGATTAATATCGCAGGGATATTAGAAGCAGTGGAAGATATGCGGAAAACAGAAAAAACAGGGAAACCAGTAAAAGAAGGCAAAGGGAATGACGTTCCTAGGAAGTTACTTTTTTCCTTGCAATAAATTTTGCAAGACAAATATGCTGCGGTGCTTACTTTCCGCATTCCCCCAGGAGCTTCCATCAATACCACAGACAACTGGACAAAAACTGTAATTTGCTACCGTCTTCGAATGTTGTTTATTTGCTGAAAGTAGAACTTCAATGATTTGGAACTGTTTTACTGATGTTAATTACATGTGCGATATGCTATGTTGCAGCAAATTTTACTGTTGCTTCAACAGTGCTCAAATATGAAGGACTGATGTAATGTATGACGAGTTTTTGCCTTTTTGAAAATCTGTTGATACTTAATGATACTGCTACTTTGTGCGCAGACGTTGATCTTTAGTATCATTTATCATGCGGAGCAGTACAAATACTGGGTAATCGCCAACAATATTTTGACTACAGCAATTGAAATTGTACTCAAAGGCTAACATCTGTTGGGGGCAGATGTTTAGAAGTGATAGTTTCTACTCGGTCGGCAGAACATATTGGATGCTTGCATTGGAGGGATTATCTGGTGGGCGGTAGGACATCCCTTCGCGTATGGAGAGGATGGGAAGGCACCCAACGCCTTCATTGGAGGCAATGTGAGTGCTCCTCGCGAATCGAACGCATAGCTCAAACAAATAACGTAATGGGCAATGTGGCTACTTAATACATTGTACAAGTATGAGATAAATAGATGAGGCAATCAATTTAAAGACAAGCCCTTGGGGGCAACTGCGCCACCTAGTAATTTGGTAGACCACCCAGAGTGGTAGACTGTTTATGCAAAATGAAAAGCTTAACTTTGGGTTTGTGCTTCCAAAGAAACTGTTACTGACTATGATGATATTGTTTTATTGTAAATTGATTCCGCCTCTCCATTTCCAACGTCCCCCTCCCTTCAATCACCCACACCCCATGCCTTACGCGCTCTCGAAAGGAAATTCATCAGTGGTAACGCACCGCTCTCTGCATTCCGCAGTGTCCATTCAGTAAAACATTGCAACGGGATAATGTATGCACCCATGCTCAGCATGTGCTTTAGCAGTTGCGATAAGCCACCTGGAGAGACGATCCTTGCAGCAAGCTAGCTATACATTTAGGGATCCACTCATTCATTATCGAGACGCCTCACCATGCCGCCCGCTGATCACCTGCGGCCGCGGCATTCGGAGGGATGCATTTTTCGTGGATGGCCTAGGTATCCTTACGTAAATCGCAGTGCGTTTTACGTTGTATTGACCTAAAGAGAATATATAGGCATTGGGCAATATCGCATCTACAACCCTCAGCTTAATTGGGCATACTGTATCGCCACTGCACCGCACCCGCCCGCTGCTCTTTCTTCTCCATCCCCAACGTGCACTTCATTTCACGTTCTGCCGCACGATAGCCAGAGTTCCATGCAGCGCAAGCTCCCAGTCAATTCCCAAACGATTCTCGCAATCACGTCATGTCCAAATGCCCAGGCGCAACCGCGCATTTCCGCGCTGATTTGCAGGCAATTTTCGCACAGCGCGCATGAGACCCCGTTTTGGGATAAGCGGCACAAGGCTGAGCGCTCTAGGCTGTCACCCACGCATGAGCCATTTTCTAATGAAAAGTCCACTTTGCACTGAGCATCAATGCCTTTTGCGGCACGGGCAATATTGCGCATCAACATTCGGCATCAGCGTCCACGCATGTCACCGCCTGACCTACTTTCCCCTCCCCCCCGACCTTCAATTCTCTTTTGAGACGTGTGTGGCTCTCGGGCCACTGTGCATCGATTGCCTTCAGTGGCTGAGAAAAAGCGGGACAAGCACTCTGGGCATACCGTGGATGGCGCATGATTTGCGAACCCGAAACTTTTGTGCAAAAGGGATCCCAAATTATAAACTGGGACCCCTTTTATAAAGAGTTTTCCATGAAATAGTGGAAAACTCTCTATCGTTGCCAACACACGTCGCACCGATTGACCCGCCTTCCCGGCCCCCCAGAATTTCTTTCACCACGACATCCCGTCGGAAAGCACCTACTGGTCGGCCTGGTTCTTCCAGTGGGCATTCGCAGCCACCGCCGCCACCATCGTCTCCGGCGCCGTTGCGGAGCGCTGCCGCCTCACTGCCTACTTCCTCTACACCATGGCCATCACCGGCTTCGTGTATCCAGTTGCAGTGCATTGGGGCTGGTCGGCGGAAGGCTGGCTGTCGGCGTTCCGGGTGGGCGACGACGGGAACGCGGACCCGAGCCTTGGGGCCAACGGGCTTATCGACTTCGCGGGCAGCGGCGTGGTTCACGTGACCGGGGGCGCCGCGGCGCTCATGGCGGCGTACTTCGTAGGCCCCAGGGCGGGGAGGTTCAACCCGGACGGGACTGTGAACGACATGCCGGGTGGGGCGCGTCGCTGCGGGTGGGCAGGCTGGTCCTTACGTTGACGGCTCCATTCTCACGTTTACACTTTCACGCATAATAACCCGAAAATAGAGAAACATCCAATTTTACAGCAATATTTGTGCATATTTACGGCTCGTCAACACGCCCAGGTAACATGATGATGTCCCAATCAACGACCAATCCTCTACTCTCTCCAGCACTGGCAACACAAAGCACACCTCACCCTCAGCAAGGGCAACGACTTCGCGGACAAAAACATCGTTTTGCGCATATTTAGGCGCGATAGATGCTATTTCCCGGACTCCCTCAGTCTGCATGTGCTGTATTTAAGTACGAAATTTCCATTTTCCCCCCTTTCCCCCCCTTTTCCGGCTATTTGCCTCAAAATGTATGGGAATTTCTAAATGAATTAAGTAAACTAAGCAAATGTCAAAATTCTCGAGCCTTTGGTTATTGCTGTTCAGCAGTGTCCACTTGACATGCAGTTGCTCTTTTCAACCTGAGAAATTTTTCCCCACTCGAAACTGTGTGCCATAGCGTTTACATTGCATTGAAATGTGAAGAAATCGCATGTTTGAGTCTCAAGGTTCATGCCCGACGGGACGGCGAAGGACATGCCGGGTGGCGAATGTGGCTGCGGGTGGGCGAATGGGGACTTCGAAAACTCGGGTCTTTGGAATGCCTGTTCGCACATTACCGTATTCACCCGGTGTCAGCGTCCCCCCTATTGGTATCCAACCCGGTCTCTTGGGGTCGAAACCACGTTAGCCTCCACTACCCGGTGTGAGCATCCACTGCTCTTTTGGGTGTCCATTATAAATATGCCAGCACCGGGTAAGCAGTGTATTGCTAATTTCACACTGGGAAAATGCCCAGCTCTAGACAGTTTGGAACAGCATTTAAAATTTATCAAATTGGGACAAAATCGAGTGTGGTTCAAGGTGTGGAAAATGTGATCAAGTCGTGTTCTCTTAACCGTGTGTCAGGTTCAATTTTGGCTCAGTGCGGTTCGTGGTGGTTTGTTCACGGCAGATGCCGCCCGCTGCGATTTTGTTCTGGGCGCTTCTTCCAAGCTTCAGGCACAGGCGCTTGTTCAGCGCACTGTCGTAGCTATTCTGTTCTGGGGAATTGGGTCTGTTGCATTCACGATCCGTTTGTGCAGTTCCCTGCATTTTCGGAGAGTGAATGACGCACACAGACTTTCCTTGGCGAAGTAGGGAACTGACGGCTGCCTCCCTGCCTTTCATTGCATTAAATACTGAATTGATTTGACTGCTAGTGTGCTGTTGTGTTTCTGGACTCAATTGAATGACGAACTGGCTATCAGCTGCAATAGAGACCTAATCATTGCCGCGGACAATCCCTGATCACACACGATGACAAAGGCGAAGCAAAGCCGAAACTCCGCCTCTGCACCAAACCCCCACAGAAACCGAAGGGTCTTCGATACTACGATATTTGCGTTCTTGCGAATTACAGCCTTTGGCTTCGCCAGGGGCCAAGGGGGTGCGCAGCACCTTACAGGTCGAAGGACCGGGCACCGCTGCGCCTTGCAGCTCACAAGAGCCGGCATTTCTTAAACAACAACAGATTATCACCACAGACCCAACGAACGACTTTCAGCGATTCAGCTCCAACTCAAAACATGCACAGATGGATTGAAACAAAAGTTGTTGCACGGGTGATGCCACCTGTGACAGCTGGTCAGCACCCCGATCGATGCTGTTGTTGGCGACTGTGAAATCACACTCGTTCCATCTCCTGGCAAGAGTCCAGTGGCATGACTGTGTTTCATGCCACCAGCATAATGCACAGTCACTCCAGGTCAGGTTGGACATCGTGAGCCCTCACCTGGGCACATGTCCAGAACACCATCTGGCCCAATAGCACACACCATCGCGTCCTGGATGACGCCCTCCCACGAAAGCTCACACACAGAGTTTGGGACGATGCTCAACTCATTTGTGAACTTGAGCGTGTCAGAAGGTCCGCCAACATTCGATGTGCCAAAGCCAACGGCGGCAACCTTCCGTTTGTTCACCAATTCATTTGGGTTGGTTGCCAAATTCACAGGCACATTTTTCGACTCCCGATTGAGCAATACGAGGGCAATGTCGTCCCAGGTAACACGCCCAGGTAACATGATGATGTCCCAATCAACGACCAATCCTCTACTCTCTCCAGCACTGGCAACACAAAGCACACCTCACCCTCAGCAAGGGCAACGACTTCGCGGACAAAAACATCGTTTTGCGCATATTTAGGCGCGATAGATGCTATTTCCCGGACTCCCTCAGTCTGCATGTGCTGTATTTAAGTACGAAATTTCCATTTCCCCCCTTTCCCCCCCTTTTCCGGCTATTTGCCTCAAAATGTATGGGAATTTCTAAATGAATTAAGTAAACTAAGCAAATGTCAAAATTCTCGAGCCTTTGGTATTGCTGTTCAGCAGTGTCGACTTGACATGCAGTTGCTCTTTTCAACTTGAAAAATTTTTCCACACTCGAAACTGTGTGCCATAGCGTTTACATTGCATTGAAATGTGAAGAAATCGCATGTTTGAGTCTCAAGGTTCATGCCCGACGGGACGGCGAAGGACATGCCGGGTGGCGAATGTGGCTGCGGGTGGGCGAATGGGGACTTCGAAAACTCGGGTCTTTGGAATGCCTGTTCGCACATTACCGTATTCACCCGGTGTCAGCGTCCCCCCTATTGGTATCCAACCCGGTCTCTTGGGGTCGAAACCACGTTAGCCTTCACTACCCGGTGTGAGCATCCACTGCTCTTTTGGGTGTCCATTATAAGTATGCCAGCACCGGGTAAGCAGTGTATTGCTAATTTCACACTGGGAAAATGCCCAGCTCTAGACAGTTTGGAACAGCATTTAAAATTTATCAAATTGGGACAAAATCGAGTGTGGTTCAAGGTGTGGAAAATGTGATCAAGTCGTGTTCTCTTAACCGTGTGTCAGGTTCAATTTTGGCTCAGTGCGGTTCGTGGTGGTTTGTTCACGGCAGATGCCGCCCGCTGCGATTTTGTTCTGGGCGCTTCTTCCAAGCTTCAGGCACAGGCGCTTGTTCAGCGCACTGTCGTAGCTATTCTGTTCTGGGGAATTGGGTCTGTTGCATTCACGATCCGTTTGTGCAGTTCCCTGCATTTTCGGAGAGTGAATGACGCACACAGACTTTCCTTGGCGAAGTAGGGAACTGACGGCTGCCTCCCTGCCTTTCATTGCATTAAATACTGAATTGATTTGACTGCTAGTGTGCTGTTGTGTTTCTGGACTCAATTGAATGACGAACTGGCTATCAGCTGCAATAGAGACCTAATCATTGCCGCGGACAATCCCTGATCACACACGATGACAAAGGCGAAGCAAAGCCGAAACTCCGCCTCTGCACCAAACCCCCACAGAAACCGAAGGGTCTTCGATACTACGATATTTGCGTTCTTGCGAATTACAGCCTTTGGCTTCGCCAGGGGCCAAGGGGGTGCGCAGCACCTTACAGGTCGAAGGACCGGGCACCGCTGCGCCTTGCAGCTCACAAGAGCCGGCATTTCCATTCACCCCTTTCCAATTGCCTTGGATCGCAGGTCAGGCCACGGTGCTCTCCGTGGCGGGCACCTTCATCCTGTGGTTCGGCTGGTACGGCTTCAACCCCGTCTCCACTCTCGTCTTCGTGGACAGCATGGCCGTCGCCACGCGCGTGGCGGTCACCACCACCATTTCCGCGGCTGCCGGCGGGATCACCTCGCTGGCGGTGCACGTGCTGAGGCGGCAGCCGCCGGACCTGCCGCCCACGCTCAACGGCATCCTGGCGGGACTGGTGGGCGTCACGGCCGGCTGCCCGGTGGTGGACTCCCAGGGCGCTTTCGCCATCGGTGAGCCGGCCTCGCGGGGAGTTTGAGCGGGGCTGAGGTGTTGTGGTGGTACTGGTGTGGAAATTGAGCGATGGTTTGATGAGAAGTAAGATAATTGTTGTAATGGATTATTGACAGGAGTTGAGCGATCGTTTGGTGAGCAACAAGAGAGCTGCTGTAATGGATTATTCATGGGATTTGAGCAATCGTTTCGTAGAAAACGAGAGAAGGGCTGCAAACGCTAAGCGGGCGCCGTGGCGCCGTACGAAGCTGGGGTACATCCACTGCCCGGTTTGGACGCTCCAATTTCGCCAGCTTGCTCATTCCTTCTTCCAGAAATCCAATCAGTGACAACGCTCACGCACAACATTTTTAGTGACATATATAACCCAAGATCCTCTATCAAACTTCTTCTTGCGACTACAATGAACACTATATTGGTAAAGGTTGCACACGGCCTACTATGTGCACTTTTGCACACTTTGCACCACGTTTTCCTTAAAGGCTGTTATAGTGCCCGTTCCAAACTTCTGCCGCGCCCCTATCTGACCCGCCCCCCACTGCCCGCGGCAGGCATAATCTCCGCCTTCGTCTACACGCTGTGGTCGGAGATGCTCAAAAGGCTCCGCATCGATGACCCCCTGGACGCCTCCTCCGTCCACATGGCCAGTGGCATCTGGGGCGTCATCGCCGTCGGCCTGTTCGCCACCGAGTCCAACACCTGCAGTGCTGGCTACGCGTCGTGTGCGGACGACTACGGCGCCTTCTATGGCGGCGGGGGCAGGCAGCTTGGCGTGCAGCTGGCGGGCGCCTTTGGGCTCTCCCTGTGGAGCCTGGCCATGTCCACCGCCCTCTTTGGCCTCATGGCCCTGGCGGGGGTCCTGAGAGTGAGCAAGGCGGACGAGGCCGTGGGACTGGACTTCTCGCACCACGGTGGTGCGGCGTACTTCGGGGAGGGTCAGATAGCGGCCTCCGTGAATGCCCTGGCTCAGAAGGTCCTGGAGGAGGGCGGCGGCGGGGCCAAGAAGGAGTGCCTCGCGCCAACGTCTGAGTGAGGACCCCCACGCCGCGGCTTGAGCTGCCAGGCTGCAGTGCCCCGTGTGGACGCACGTGTGTGGTATAGAGCCTGAAATTTACGCTGGGATGGAGCTTCAGACCCTATTTTGAGGGAAGTTTGCGATCAATACCCTCAAAATGAGTTCGTGTGGATTTCCTCGGCTCCGATTCGGTCGCGGGGGGAACGCAACGGACGGGGTGACGCTGTCTTTCCCCGCGGTTGACGGCATTTCCGAAGCTGAGGACAACAGAAACATTGTGCCGCGATTGAGGAGGGGGACAAATGAATTCGAAGAAAGGCGAAGCCGGAAAAGGCCGAGTCCTTTTTACCATGCGCGCAGGCGCGGCGTGGAGGTTGTTGCGTCCTGAGCCCCGCTGCGATTCCCGCCATCTCATGGGGAATGATGCTGTCCCATTTCGAGATCATGAACATCAATCTGATCTGAGGATGGTGCATTGGCGGGCGCAACCCAAAGCATCAAACGGGATCAACGACCCATGCGTTGGTGTGCATGTTTCTCGGATTAGGGGACTAGAATGGATTCTTTTTCCTTTTGGGAAGTCTGTGTTGTTACATGTGGGGCTGCGTGGCGCGGCTTTGCTCCTGAGGTGCGACTAAATTGGGGACAGATTCTTGGGACGAGAGCGATCCAATGTCGCATAGAAACTGTGTAGAACGGGCAACAATGACAGTTGATTTGCTGCGCAACGTCCCGCGTTTCAACGCTGCACATGCTGCTCGATCTGCCGTGCACATCTTTCACGCCCTGGAGTTGAGCGTTTCAGCCCACACATCCACATTCCCTTCCCGAAGAATTCCCGGTTGCTCACAGCAGCTGTGCCCGTAATTCCGGCTGGGCACACAACTTGCCTCGCCAGAGGGACCCCGCAGCACTCAGGAAACCCCCTGGAGCCACCGGGCATGCGGCACTGTGTCCAGCAAGCCCATCCCACTTCAAAATGTTGAGCTTGTCTTGCATCCAAGCCGTGGCTGTCGACAGGGGAAGCAAACTTCGTCCCCATCAGAGCAAACGTTGCGGGCAGCGGGTCCCTTGTCGGCTGGCGTGGTGTCCATGTATCCATGAAACGTCCATCGAGCACAGATTTCGCCGAAGCATACCAGTTGAAGAGCAGAAACTGCCGTCCTTCCAGGACGCCATTTCCTTCAGTGAGAAGAGGTGTCAAGCGAAGGTGTGAAACGAGGATCTTTAATGAACAGGTGCGAAGATGAGAAAAAAGGTTCAAAAAGGATGGGGCGCCGCGGTCGCCCGCTTTCGCTGGCGGCCAAACAAAAGTTCACAATTTAAAGCGCATCGAGGAGTTGGACGATCTCCGCCCCCGGGCATTTTGGGTTCGCCATGTTGAATTCGCACGCCATGCTCCGGGCCGTCCTGCCATCGTTGTTCCTTATTGTGCTGTTGGCGCCCGCCGAGATGAGCAGAGCCACGAAATCGATGTTGCCCCAGCCTGAGGCTTTGTGCAGGGAAGTGGATCCGTCCATGGTGTCCTTGGAGTCCACGTTCACGCCCGCCTCGATGAGGGCCGTGCCCACCACCACGTAGTCCATGGACGCTACGGTGTGGAGGATGGGGACGTTGCGGAATGGCGTTTCGGGGTTTGCGCCCGCCAGGAGGGCCTCCCTCGTCTTGGCCTCCTGCCCTCTCGAGGCAGCATCTTGCAGTGCCTAGTAGTTCAGCAAACACCCAATGGAATGCAAAGAATCCAAGCTAGTCGACACACATAATACACATAGTACCACACAGCATACACATAGTATACACACAATTCTCATACTGGTGAGTTGCAACGTGGCAGGTGTCCTGACATTTGTGTTGCTCCGCGTGGAATGGAACGAACGTCAGTTGTGGGGAGAGAAGCCTGCAACCCATTCCCTTCCCCCCAGCCCACAACATAGGGACGTTGCTCGAAAGCGCCTGCAAGTTCTGCAGATGCACACCTGATGACAGCATGCCACAACACACAGATGCACAGAGAGAGCAAAGCTCCTTCG
Source organism: Ostreobium quekettii (assembly GCA_905146915.1). Lineage (NCBI taxonomy): Eukaryota > Viridiplantae > Chlorophyta > Ulvophyceae > Bryopsidales > Ostreobiaceae > Ostreobium > Ostreobium quekettii. The sequence goes on along the minus strand of CAJHUC010000452.1, from coordinate 25,419 downwards.
ATCGAAGAATGATCAGGAAAGTCTTTCACCGACGGAACGCACCAGGGTTGGTGACCAAACAGAATTAAGACCATATTCAACATCTGAACAAATCAGCAATATGCCTCAATGTAGAGGCAAGCGGCAGTGCGCGCGCACGGGCGTCTGCTGGGACAAACAATGGACGTGTGCTCTTGGGGGCTGGGGGGCGACATACCCCATGTTGGCTGACATGCTGTTAATGGCCACGTACATACACACATGCATATATCTGATGGCATCATCTGGCATGCCAGTCCTCAAGGAAACTGGACGAGCAGCAATCAACAGTCGCTGCGCACAAAGCTCGCAATGGCTGCCTCCTTCTCAGGGACTTGCAGCCCGCCCGCAGGCAAGATGGCCAGCTGCCCTCCTCTGTTGTGCTGCTTGGCGCTACAATGATTACCGGGGAGTGCACAGCTCCAAATCCAATAAACTAACCCCTAAACAGTACACTCTACGATCTCGACATATGGTGTGCATGTCTTACGTATAAGGGGGCCGAACTGGCCACCACGTTCCCCCACACTGTTTGCGAGGCCACATTCGTACAAAGTAGTGAAGGTGGCCCCGAATCCACCTGGCAGACAGAGATCAACTGACCTTGTTGACCTGGGCAGAGTCCCGTGCCTCATCCTGGGACACCAAAACAGACCATCCAGTCAACAAGTGTTTGCAGTTGGGAGAAACAAACCTTGTGAGAATGAGCGGCAAGATACAGTACCTGAGCTCGCAGTGTCTGGTTCGCACAACCCACAAGCTTCAAATACAAGGAATACAACAATAACCACAATTCTCAACAATTCCCAATTCTATCGCAAAAAATGGATCTGAATCTCCAACAAATGTACGACAGTGACATTGTTGAGCCAGCAACTCATGATGCCCCTCTCTGGCCCTTTACAGCAGGAAGGCAGAAGGACAAGCCTACGAAGCCAAAGGAAGAACCAAAGGATTAGTTGCTGCCACATGTTGCAGGAATTTGTTTGGGCTGCTTTTCCATTTCGCAAATAAAGTCAGTGTGGACAAGGCAGTAAAGCGGCCTTGCGCAGAACATCAGAACACTCACCTTTGGGATTTTCTGGACCACTGGAGGCCCTTGGCCGGGACGGTCCTGCACAAGCAAGAACTATCGCATTGAGTTGTATGGACAGTGTGTCCTTTCTCCCTTTGCGTAACCATGCAATTCGAAGCATTTCAATCAATGTGCCCCAACAAATGTGCTGCACCATCAGATGTGTGTCCATAGTTCATTCACGTTTATTAGAAATGCACTTTCAGGGGCAAATCTGCAAATAGCTGATCGTGTCTTGTGTATTTGCAGGAAGTTGCAGCAACAGGTAAAGGCACTAGGCAACAGAGAATGGTTGGCATCAATGTGGCTCTGAGAGGCAGACCCTCCCAGTTCACCGAAGATTGGCAGGACTGTACGTGAAGATGGTTGAACAGAGAACAAAGAGTTTCTGTGATTCTGTGCCACACAGCACCTGCAAAGGTATCCTAGTGCAGCAGGAAGAGCATGCAGCGATGCTCAGCACATACAGCAAGGAAGACACAAATTGAGCACACAGTGCTGGATGTAATCAGGCACACTGTTGCAGACGTCTACAATCTTGCCCCTGGTGACTTGCCTGGCAGAACAAAAGTTGAAATCAAATAAGACTATGATGGATTCTAGGACATCTGTTGTGAGATGTTGATTGGGTTTGAACTTCAAGTCCAACACAGCAGATGTTGGCCCTGGCATGAGCAAGTATCCAAGCACAGCTATGTGCCCAGTCAGGACAGAAGGCCAACCGCTGTGTCAACCAAAAGTTTCAAATACTCCAGCAATCAGTTATCTGCGTATATGAGTGATGCAGCCCATTGTGACCAGCACAGAGCTTCAGTTGGCCAGTTCCTGGCAGCCTCACCTCACAAGATATCCACAGCGCCCCGGGAAAAAGACTGGAGTTCCTGGCAATAGGGCAATCTCCCTGGTTGGGTTGCACGTAGCAAAGGGCAGCTCCGGCCTCCAGCCGCCTGGTGCATCCACCAAAGCCGGTCTGGACGCCTGCACTGACACCATCCTCGGAGCATACACAGTTCTGCAGGGTAAACAACACAGATGGATATATTTACTCATCTGTTTATTTATTTATTTACTTATTTATTTATTTATTATTCCAATTCAAAAATTGTCATTCTAAAAGAACCTTGAGCTGGCTGCATTCAAGGCTCTGCTGGGGTTTGGGCAAAAGCCTATGATGGAAGTTTGAGCAAAGGGCAACGACTTGGTACGAATGATCCTGCAACCACACTGGCCAATGCGCAGTGGCATCTTTCCGTATCACTTCTGAAAATTGTCATTTCACAAAGGAAGGAATCGCACCCACTGTGGACAAAACCCTCTTGGGCTGGAACTGCACAGCACAAGTTCTTCAGCACAGTGTGCAACAAGACACAGAAGTCCCCAAGCATGGTAAAAACAACAAGTCACAACATCCCACACCCTGTGGAGCTTATTTCACTGACAATGCCACATTATTACAAATTATTACATTACTGCATTATTACACATGCCCATGCAGCCCTTCGCAGGCAAGGAGAAATGAAGAGAGAAGAGGAAGGTGGGGAGGGAATTGCCAGTTGGGCGCTCTTGTCCTTTTTCCTTGTACAAGGTCCCTCCCTTTTCAGCAGCAGAATATTTAACGGAATTGAAGTACAAAGTTCTTCTCAGCAGAACATCGATGCAAATTGTGGACTAGGCAAGCACCCACCGGCGATGAACCAGGTGACCCTGCAGCAGGGTCTGCTGACTCCTCAAGTTGTACAGGCTCTTCAGTCCCTGCAGGTGCCAAGGCTGGCCCTGCCGCCAGCGAGGCTGGCCCCGCCGCCAGCGAGGCTGGCCCCGCCGCCAGCGAGGCTGGCCCCGCCGCCAGCGAGGCTGGCCCCGCCGCCAGCGAGGCTGGCCCCGCCGCCAGCGAGGCTGGCCCCGCCGCCAGCGAGGCTGGCTGTTCAGGTTCTTCAGGTACCACAGCCCCATTAGGTGCCTCGGGCTCTTGAGTTTCGTCAGAGGGACATACGCATGTGCACGTGTTGTCCTTCGTTGTCTGGAGGTGTTTGGCAATGTTGTGTCAGAATTTTCAGAAATGTGATCCAAGCAAAGTGACATTTAGGAATTGTGACATTTAAAATGACATCTATATTGTGACATTTAGGGATAGGTTCAAACAGTCAGGTGCCACTGCTCTATCACCTCCAGGAGGCCCCTCAGGCTCTTCTTGTCTGGAGGGTGGCGAAGGGCACCACACTGAAACCAAGGGGCAGTTATGGGGCTGCCACACAATGCAGCCCTGTGGATGGACAGGGCAAAGACTTCAATACAGTTGTGCAACTGTGAAACATTAACTAGGAATCACCAATGGCTGGTCTCAATCACAAAACGCCCAAGCAGTCCACGCAACATGAGAACCAGAGGTCAGGCGAGCTTTGCCAGTGACTGGTACAGCACAACAGTACATTCATTGCTGCTTGGCTGACATTCATTGCTACAATGGCCAATAGTCTGTGAGAGGCACACAATAACAGCTCGGGCTCAAGTAGCCAAAAGCACATATTCCTTTCGCCCTGCACCAAGCTGCTCCAGACCATTTTGTGCCTTGCCTTGTGCCCCAGTTCACTTTTTTATACTCACCTCCAGGACGCTCGCTATCCAGTCAGCATAGCTCGTCACCCTAGTGTACACTGCCGGGCCCCCTGCCTCACCGCAGGCTCTCTTCCCACCAAACGATGTGACACCCACAACCTTGTCGACTTCAGGCGCGCCATCTTCCACCTTCCCACCAGGTTGGAAGGGCAGCAGCAGCGGCCCACCGCTGTCCCCTGAGGTCCAATCACCACGCCGTCGTTGTTAACCGAACAACCATTAGCATTCAACACTATTGCAAAAGAATATCCAGCGACAGCACACATGACTGTTACCCCCAACTACTGGAAGATGTTGCAAGTGCAGAGGGTGAGACAGTGTGTCTCAAACTACGCAAGCTAGCAGATCAGTACAGTGGACAGTGGACTACTGTGGACAATGCTACCAACAACCGAGCTTTAGCAATTTGACACCATCCAAGACACAATGATATGCAACGCTTCAAAGTACACTTTCCCAGCTATGCAACATACTATGATATATGCACAGTAAGAATAGACAACTACCACAGCTTAAACAACAACAGATTATCACCACAGACCCAACGAACGACTTTCAGCGATTCAGCTCCAACTCAAAACATGCACAGATGGATTGAAACAAAAGTTGTTGCACGGGTGATGCCACCTGTGACAGCTGGTCAGCACCCCGATCGATGCTGTTGTTGGCGACTGTGAAATCACACTCGTTCCATCTCCTGGCAAGAGTCCAGTGGCATGACTGTGTTTCATGCCACCAGCATAATGCACAGTCACTCCAGGTCAGGTTGGACATCGTGAGCCCTCACCTGGGCACATGTCCAGAACACCATCTGGCCCAATAGCACACACCATCGCGTCCTGGATGACGCCCTCCCACGAAAGCTCACACACAGAGTTTGGGACGATGCTCAACTCATTTGTGAACTTGAGCGTGTCAGAAGGTCCACCAACATTCGATGTGCCAAAGCCAACGGCGGCAACCTTCCGTTTGTTCACCAATTCATTTGGGTTGGTTGCCAAATTCACAGGCACATTTTTCGACTCCCGATTGAGCAATATGAGGGCAATGTCGTTTCCTTCCTGGGTTGTGCCGGTGTAGTTTGGATGGATCACAATCTTTTCACCCATGAAAAGCTGCGCCGCAGACAGGACAACTATTCAACAACAGTGCCGAAATCGCCAATTGTGACAGGTGCAATGAACGAGAACCACCGAGTCAACTAACTCGGCTTGTGGCGACAACCAGAATCAACAAAGTAGGGTCCAATTGCAACACAACTGCATGGTCTGGCTGGGCATTGCCACATCCAAAACACATTTGTCATTGTGTCACGTGACTGTTTCATAATGCCAAATGTGCTGCGTGCAGGAGCTGACACACTGCCACACCAACATGAACTCAAATGCAGCATAGAAAAGATGTGCTAGGATCCATTCACTTGCAAATAAGGCAGTCAATGACTTTTTTGACCAATAGGGTATAAGTGCTTAAAGCATGGACACCTCTGCTTGTTTCAGGGGAGGCAGCCCCACCTTCCCTTGCACCAGTGAGCTCATGAGTGTTGGCAACACTAGGTGCATGAATGCTGACAGGACCTAAGTCGTTCCATATCATGGTCTGAAGGTTGATTCCTGGAAGGAATCCGTCAGACAGCCAGCCCTTTGCACAAAGTACCACTTGATAGCCGAGCTAGGACACTACTGTACTACTGGGATGGAGCACACAGACTTGTGCAGCACAGTTGCGAGGTTGCCACTGCCATGGATGGGCAAGTCAACTGCTCTGTCAGACACAATTGATGCAGAACTATGGCAATTGTGACAGCAATAATCCAAGCACCGGGCTGCCAAAAGGTTTTGCACTTGACACAGACAAGTTCGAGTGTCCAGAGTCAGCAGATTCCCTCCAAGACAGCGCGCCTACGCCCCTTCAGCTATACTGCCTAAGTCCTCTCTGCACACACCTCAACAACGCGGCCAGAGGCCTCTGTACCCTTGTCTTCATCCCCATTGCAGAGTCCTAGCAAGACCGCATGCGATGGGTACAATGCCGTAGAGTTGTCCACACAGTGCGCAGCAGTGAGCACCCACTTCTTGTCCACCAACACCCCCCCACACTGGTGTTCGCCTGTCATCGTTCGCAGGGAAGCCATGTACGGGAACCGACCGCATGGCGCGTCAACCCACTCCTGCAACAAATAAGCTCTTCATGTTCAAGTCCACAATCAGGTCTTAAAACCAAACTTTAGGTTGGGTTCATCTCTCTGATTCCAATCGCCAAAGTACAATACTTGAAGTACATCACTGGCCTTGCAGCAAGGTGAAGATGCGTTCAGATTTGGGTTTCAATCAGCAATATGATTTCGGGCCAGGTCTAGGCATGGATATCTGTTGATCCTTTGGACTTGTCATCTTTAGGGCATGCAAGTGTATTGAATTCAACATTCTACTTGCCGCATGCTGTTCTTGCTGCGCCCAAGACACACAACTGCAGTACAGAATGGGCATTGTACAAATGTCCAGAGCAAAGACTATGGGCAGGGCACCTGTTATGTGGCGGTTTTCCAAAGTGTCACAAAGACAACAATTAGGTGTACACGCACCTCATCTGTGGCCAAGTTTTGATCCCCGTTTTGGTTTCAAATCAGATTGATATCCTGGGCTAGGTTGAGGGATCGCCGGCAGTTGAGGCATTGCTCACGCAAAGTTTCAACCGGTCAGAGCACACTGACAATCGGCCACTGTGGCAGGCACAAGTGCCAGGGCGGTGCCAAGAACCTAGGACAGAGTCTGATCGTTTGCCCTGCCTTCTTGCGACAAGCCCATCAAGAATCTTCTGTCAGGACGAGGCAGCAACTGGGTTTCTAAGCATCAAATAACATTTTTGAATAAAGAAAGCTTCCTGAGAGAATTTGTCCCTTTCAAGGAGCCAAAACCACGATGATGGATTGGCAATGACATCAAGATGTGGTAGTGTCAGCAGGCCAACATGCCAGATGAAGAGACGACAAGCCTAAAAATGGCCACTGTGTGTTTCTGCTCTGACTTGTAGGAGATGATGCGGATCTAGCATCAGCTTTTTAGGGGCTTCTATTCCACACTGTGTGGAATCCACAGCTACACCACACGATTAGAGATCAGGTGCCAGGTGTGCAGATGTCAAGTTGTCAGATGTTCAACCTTGCAGCCAGGTTTAGGTTTTGCTCATTCTTCCAACCATCGTCAACTCACACACAAGCATAAAATGTTGACAACATCACAAGATACTACAAGGAAGACCATGTCCTGACATTTCCAATGCCACAACTTGCTGTTGCAAGCGCTCCACCGAAATTCTGTAGAGCTACTCAAATGGTTTCAACATTCCGGTGCACAATCCAGTGTGGTCCGATACTGTGCCAGGATTTATCTTTACATTTCTTTCTGAGGAAGGATGGCCCCTGGTTTGCAGGGGTGGTTTCAAGCGTGTGCCCAAATGTGGTTGCAAATACAGTCATGTGCCCAGTACCTTGTGAGAGTCCAGTGTCTATTTATTCTTGGTTAAGTTCACTTCTTGATGGGCTGTGCCTACTCAAAAACACTTTGGAAACTTAAACACAATCTAGTTCACTGCTTTCTCCTTTATTTGTCCCGTACTATGTGGCTTGCACTTTAATGCAGCACTAGTCCTTGTGCTTTAGTGCAGCACTGTGTGCCTTGTGCCTAGTCTCTTGCCACACAGCAAGATGTTAGTCTGCCACCGCATCACTTGACTATGCATCACTTGCTGGCAGCCAAATAACACACCGCGATTTGCCCCTGGGTTCCATCTTGTGTCAACCTTCTCATTCCTGCCCTCCATTGAGCTGCTTCTGAATCACCTGAAAATCACATATTCACAGACTAATGAGCAACAAGGACTGGTGCAACCTTCTCTTGCTTTGTGTGGAAGAAACTACAATGCACCCAAAACACTGCTGCAGTACGCAACAACAGACCAAGCAAACAGCTGGGGGCTTCCATCCAATCTGCCTTCCTAAGTACACGCTGTGTTGCTGTATGTGCTGTTCTGTGCTGTGACTTGTTGTCATACCATCAGAGATTTATTTCTCTATCAACTGTCATGGGCTCCACAAGAGCCTCTCAACCATTGCTGCTCAACCATTTCTGCGATGAGCAATCTCCCCAGATCGTGCATTTAACACCATGAAAGGATGTCACAGAGGATGGCTGGGCCTCCTCCCCCCCTTCTCTTCCTCATGCATGTTGCACCCACAGGCTTTAACCTTATGGGGCACCCTCCTGTGCCAACAGCACTGTGTGGCTCTCTCCACAATAGCAGCATTTTGTTCAGAGGCATCTTCATGCCTGAGAAGCAACTGCCAGCCGCTCTCTGTGAGGAATTCAGTGTCCTGCTCCGCTCTGACACCATTGCCGCTCACCTCCAAGGGCTACCTCCCTGGCTCCCACAGCCAGACTGCAGGTCAGTGTCAAGACTGCCAGGCAGAATGGCAAAAACCTGCTCCTGCCCAATGCCATGATGGTCACCCTTGCCCCCCTCCTTCAGCCTGCAATGCACATGATCGGCATCAACGCACATGCACAGCAGGTCAGCATTGTGGGCCAGTGCACGTGCGCAGTGAGTCAATGAGGTGGGAAGACGGCCACAGGGCATGACATCCTATCCAAGTTGCTGAGAAAGGAGCCAAAGCGATCCCTGACACACCTGGGAGTTGATAGTCTGGCGAGGAATGGGGGTGTTATAGAGGGAACGGGCCGTAAAAATGGGTATCAGGGCCCTGTGGATAGTTTCTGAGACAATTCTCTGCGCAGGGTGGCGCTCCAGAATTCACTAAACACCGCACGAGACCACCCTGACGCCGAGCACATGCTCCTCGTGGAAGAAGAGCAGCTGTGGGCTGGACAATTGGAAGGGCAAGCAACGGCAAAGGCACGCGCTGTCCGCGGCGGAAGAACAAATTCTTGCGCTGGCCGCCCACGGCCTGAGCTGTCGTCTCGCCGCGGAGACCCCGCAACGCATCCGCTGCAACAACGCGCATTGGGATGGAAAGGAGCAAAAGAATCGGTGAGAGTCGACGTCGCTGGGGTCGCGGGCCCGGGCTGGACATCCGCAACCCGTGCAGGGGTCAAACTGGAAGCACGATACCATACAACGCGAAAGAGACAGGGCGGTCAGTTGGCTCTGCAAAGTTCCCCAAACCCGAGGGCCAAATCCGGCCGCGATGAGCAGCGAACCCGCGGCAGCCCAAACTGCGAAAGGCGCGTCACGGACGAGCGACGGGGGAGGCGGGAAGTGTGGACGGCCAGACCCAGCATGACCCACGGGGCCCAGCAACATGCAAACATGAAAAATGGACGCGGATCGCGCAGGCGGCTCCTGAGCGCCGCGAGTCCTCACCCGCCAGGCGGGCTGCCCTGTGAAGGCCCCTGGGGCAAACCCCCCGCGAAGGGCGGTTCGCGAGTCATGGATAAGCGCAGCCCGGGCGCTGCAGTTGCCCTCGCAGACGAAACGCAAACCCGACAGCCGCGCCAAAAACGCCCGCCTGTTTGCCATCCGTTTGATTCTCCGCCTGGCGCCCTCGTCCGCCGCGCGAGACCTAACCCCAGCGCACCGACCCGTGCGCGCGACTCGCATCCCTCCAGACCTCCCGCCAATCCCGGCAAGCAACCCCCCCGGCAACCCTCCCCATCGACAAACCCCAGGGCGCTCGAACGGCGCCGAAATCGACCACCAGAATCGTCGGCCAACGGGTCGAAGGCCACCAGCCAACGAAAGAACTGCTCACCCGTGGCGTGGGGCCCAAGGGGGCCGGGGGCTTGCGGCCAAGGCGCCTGATGCGATCCGCGGCCCCCGATGTAACTTCCGGGCTCAGCGCACAGGCGACGCCGCGCGGAGGCGGTGGCGCCGGGCCCCGCCCGCGGACGTCCGGCGGTGCCGTTTGCGCAGCTCCGCGGAACGCGTCACTCTCTGCGGCGGTGAGATCCGAGTGTGGGCCCGGGGGAGCCGCTCAATGTGTTGCTGCACGTCCAGCGGCTCGCCTTTCGCCGGAGCCGGTTCTTTCTTCGGAAAAAGACTGGAAAGTGGTACATGTATTATACTATTCTTGTATGCTTTTACACACACATGTGGGGGATTCTGCAGCTCACAGGGTACTGACAAGGCCGGTTGGAGGGGTGGTGACACCGCAGAGCCGAGCACACGCCAACGGTTCGCAGCGGAGCGGAGGGACAACAGGGATTCCGTAACTCGTATCCGGTCCGTCCGCCAGTGTCCTTAATTCAGTTCCTATTGTCCCATCACCTCCATGAGCCCAGCTATTAGTGATACTCAATCAGTTCTGGTCACAACAGCACTGAGAGAAGACTTGGTACGTTTGGGGGCAAACCAGACTTCCCAATGGGGGTTTAGCTGGCGATTCACAAAGCACAAAGCGAATTTCAGGAGCACGGGGAGGTCACGCTCAGCGGGGCGCACAAACGTCCAACACCCTTCACTACCGTACATGAAGGACATAAACACCATGAATATCATCAAGGTCAGTTCCTGGGCGTAGTTCTTTTTTCTTGGCCTTAGGCTTTGGGGTTTCCTTGTCCCCTGCATGAGGTACGACAGTGACATGGTAGTGATACGGTGACGAGACAGCGTTATATGGGGACGACAGGGGGGAGATACGGTGGCGATTTCATCGTGACAACATGATAAGGAATAGACAGCGACGTGGTAACGATCTCTCTTTTCCATCAACAACCATATGACGACAATACCACGACGAAATCTTGAGTATCGGACAAACGTTGCACGGCATGCGGCGATTGGTGCTCCTGCCCATTGTGCGACGCTTGCGGGCTGCACTGGGTGCCCCAACGCCATCTGGGTCCGCACAAGGGCTTGTGCTGAGCGCCAAGCGGCAGGTCTCGCTATTTAAGCAGCAGTGAACGTTGCCCTGGCACTACCCGCGTTTTCTAGGGCGGCCCTGGAATGTTTCTTTGGCGCCTGTTTTAGACGTGCTCTGTTGAAAATCTCTCAAGCAGTCTATTTGCAGAAGCGATTAGTTTGCAAGTGATAATGCCGTACGTCGCCGCTCTTTTCCTGTGCTCCCCCGCTCTTTAGCGCTTGCATTAACAGTTTTGCCTGAACTCTGCGTGAGGCCCCTGAATGCGTTGATGGTAAATTCGTGGCGGTATCTGGATACATTTTGGTCCCAAGGATACACGATCTTCCGCAAGTAGAAATGTTTCGGCCTGTAACAGAGAAAACAGCGTGGTATGCACCATTCCTGACTGACTTAACCTCCCCTTGCACTAGGAAAAAAAGGGCCAAATAACACTTTTGCAAACACACATAAAACACATTTCATCATAGTTTTACACGCTAAGAACACAAAAATAACACAAACCCGTAAACTTTGTACACGTTTGAACACGTGTTATTTGGCCCTTTTTTTCCTAGTGTTGTGAGTTGGGATCTATAGCGCCAGCTGACAAGAGGCTGTTGTAACGCACAAACTGTCGTTGGCCACTAATTCGTGGCCATTACTTGGCCATGCCGGATGCCCACACAAACCAACAGCTAGTTATCACTATACATAGCAAGTAACGCTCGCTATCCATTCCGTATTCCTGCACGCGTGGCAGCTGGCTGCCGCCAGACAGCCCTTTGCGGATCGTTCAAGCAAGCCACGCTTCATTTTGTGCTTCCCCAGACGGTGTTGCGAGAGACGCCACAGCTGGATCGTGCATAACCGGTTGTGGCCACAACTGTTCCTCCCAGCAGAAGCTTCTTGTGAAGGATCCCGATTTGTGGGAGCAGGCGGACACCTATTGGCCAGACTTATCCATCCAACGTAGATTTGTCTACTCAGTACTGTCCACGTATCCATGGACATCAAGAGACGTCACGACAAGGGCCTCCGCACACGGGACATCTCCCTGGGTTGGCCATATCCAATGGTCGCTCATGCGATAACACGATACGATACGTTACGATGTGCCGATACCGAGGTTTTTGAGATGCACATGCCGCAGTCGGTACGCAGCTGCCTCCCAATCAGCAGTGTCCGGTCAAAGCTGCCTTCCCTCGCCCACCCCCCGATAGCCCGAAGCCAACACCCCATCCCCTTTCCAGCCCCCTGCCTTTCCCCCAACCCCACCAACCGCACAAGGCGACCCCAGAACCGCCTCGCCGTGCCGATCGGCGCAATCGGAAATTTGCAATCGTCATTCCAACATCGCCATCCAGTGATGATCTCAAGCGGCAACGCCTCCCGGCTGGCGGCCTCCGTCGCTCTCGTCCTGCTTCTGGTCCAGCTGGCAACCCGATGCGAAGGTGACGCCGCGGGCCCCCCACCGCTCGTGCACGCGCAATCGGGGCCGCCAAGGACTCGCGCATCTCAATGCCTGCCGCGAACTTGCCTGGGCTGTTGCCCCCGGCGGCCCTCTTTTCCAGGCCCCTGGCCGGTGTGAACTTTGTCTGCATGTTCAAAAACGAATTTGCGGCATCGGCCGCCCCCCCTCCCCAACCCTCCTTCGTGGGCGCCAACCAATAAACGTGAAACTGAAGATGGGATGCAATTGTGCGCCAGCCCCATTCTTGGATGGCCAGGATTCCATTGCCATGGGGGGGCATCCCTGTCAGAGAGGGCCCCCAGGGGTGCCGGGGACCTCTGGACGCTGGCCAGATGCCACGCCGGGCGAATAAGCAGACTCTGCTTTCAAAAGCCCCGTCTGCCAAACTGAGCTTTCAAACTTCCTGGCTCGCTGACTGGTGGACTTGATGCTGCTCTGTAGGGGCAGCCCGCTCGAGGCGCTTGCTGCAGGCCGGCGACGCGACCCCGAACGCCAGGGTGGGAGGCCTGTGCGAATTTTCGTGGAAGTGGGATGGTCTTTCTGAAAGTTGTTTCCGGCTGAGTTTCCCCGGGGGTCAGCTGTCGTGGCGGGCTGACGTGCGCGACCCGCCAACATGCAGTAACGCAATATTCCATCCGGAGTTGAGCAGGCCTCAATCGCGGTCTTCTCCACGCTTTTCCGTTCAGTAGCTAGCGTTCCCAAACGCGAGAGGGGAAAAGTGAATGCCCCCCAAGGTGCGATCTACTTGGGCGATCTGGCTTGGGCCCGTTTTAGGAACCCATGTTTTGTTTGGGGCCGCTCTTAGTCCATCGGCCCTCTGCTCATGGCCGTGGCGTCAAGTGACGTTCTGTGCCGAAAATCCGCGAAAATCGCACCTCAAGCGCAATTGGATCGCAATGTTACTAAAATATTTTGGCCCCTTTTCCAACACGGTTTGCGCCAAAAACGCGATTGACACGATTCAAACAACAAGAGACTTCGAAATCTGCGCCGCGAGCTAAGTGGTTGCCCCGAATTTCTCCATCACCGCGGCTCCTAAGACGCATTGATGCGCCGGCTTGTCGCTTGGAGAATCTGGAAGCATGTAGAAAAATGGCCCAAAATTGTCGGTTCATTGTCGCGGATGCAGTGCCGGCCGACGATGCATGCATAGTGCCAGCAGTGCATATGTCTCAACGCACAGGCGACGTCGCCGTTCGCGTCAACGCTTCCCACTATTTGTGTACGGGCATTGCTGCAGCCTCCTGGCTAGGATGTATATAGACATTCCATAGGCTACCATGCATCGATAGTTTTGCATGAGCTTCTGACAAATTTTGAATGCGGGATGAGGGATAGGAGGAAGGCATGGGGCAAACTGTTGAACTTACGGTCATGAGGCACCACCGCAATGCCTATTGCTGTTAATATATTAGCATTGTAATATCTTGCTATATTGCAGTACAACGTATATTAAATGGTACTATATAGTTGCTGCAAGAATTGGATGCGTTGCAGAAAAGCTCTCCCGTTGCTCCTGCCCCTCCACCAGCTGCAGTGACAGTATCTCCATCGCCAGATGTCCCCACATTGCCTTCAACCCCTGAGGTAGCATTCGAAGTCAATTTCACTGCTTTCTCTGGTAACACGAATTAGATAAAAATAGGCGAAAGTCATGGTGTCTTAAATTGTCGAGCGCCCGAGTGGCCATTAGATTCAAAGCACTTTGCACATTGCTCTCTGCACTGAGCTTTTTGTACACGATGCTACGAGCGCACGCACTGAACAGTGCAAGCTAGTATGTATCTTTGTGGTGTGTGTAAATGATCCATATGATTGACAACATGTGGTGCGTATGGAATGAAGCTTTGCTCGACAAATCAGTGGCTGATCTTCTGGACATTGGTACTAACTCAACCACGACGCGCAGGTGGAATTGCCAGACAGTCTACTTGATGCTCAAAGGAGCCTTGATGAGGTATGTTCTGTGTACCCAACGCCCAGATCTTGTGATTGCGACAGAACAGAATACAATTGGTTTGTCAATTGATTTTCAAGACCGCTATTGTCGAGATACACATTTCTGCTGAACGCACTGTAGCCAGCTCCGTAAACTTGTTGTCAGGCTTGGTTTGTACGCCGAAAAAACTGATCGTATTGACGTTTTTACACGTAAAATAGTTTTTACGTTTTTACGCGTAAAAATGCGTAATATGCATAAAAATGCGTAAATACAACGTAAAAACTGCCCGTTGCACATAAGGACAGTACATACAGACTTACGGAGTCCGGAGAGTGGCAGCCAGACGCCCAGGAAGGCTTGGTGAGTTTTTGTTGAGGGCCACTATCCCCCTTGCCAAAGGCGAGGTGGACATTTTGTTGCGGGTGCTGAAGATGGCGGGGGACTGACCATTGTACGCAACTGTCATCGTGTAACCTTGGTGTACCAGGGAGCCTTAAACACGTAAAAATAGCCGTAAAAGTAGGCCCTTTTGCAAATTTACGTTTTACGCGTAAAAAAGTAAAAGTAAAAACGTAAACGTAAACGTAAAAACCAAGCCTGCTTGTTGCTGGCGACAACAAACTATTACCTTTTACCCATGTACGTATGGTAATTTCTGGAGCTTTACTTGATGCTGCATCCGCAACGTGAGCCTATTAGAAAACGATAGATTCTCATGCTTCCAAAGCCACCTGCTTTTAAAATGCGAGTTGTTGAGCAGCAAAGTTAGCGATCGGTAATTGCAACTTGCAACAGCGCTGCTTTTCTCTGCTAGCAGTGGGCACTGACAGTCCGTGTCGCGCGCCGCTGAAATACAGAAGTGGATGTTGATTGGATTCTGGGCGTCATTTCTTTTGCAAATTTTCATATCAGTGCACCACAGCATGCTCTGGTTACTTTGGGCTACAATGATTTGTGATGTTGCGAAGTGGCATATTATAGTCTTCTGGCAAATCAGAAAGAAAATGATGAAGTAATAAAGGGAAGGAACATGTGTTATTCGATACTGAGCCGTTTGAAGTCTGACGTAAAGTAGTGTGAAAGGATATCGTTGTTGGTTTATCTGTCAAAGCAACTAAATACAAAAGGTGCAACAAAGCCTGGATAGCATAATACCCAGACACAGATGCCAAAGATTTGATTGAAATTTTGTTGTGGTCAACTCGACCAATTTGACTTGCTTGCTCTGCCTATGAGCAGAAAGTGTAGAAATGCATGCTCGACGCATAACCACCACACGAACTTCAGTCCGATGTCAATCGATGTCGTCGAAAACTCCGTCATCACGCGCGCACTCTGCAACTGAGGTGCTCATGAACATGCCGTTACTGCCCTGAAACAGAAACTATGGAATGCATCAAGGGACGGCAAAGTGCAGGATGTCAGGGACGCTCTGAACGACGGCGCCGCCATCGAAGCACAGATGGGCACGGACAGTGACACGCCGCTCACTATCGCAGCGCGGCTCGGTCGTGCAAAAGTGGTGGAAGAACTCTTGATGGCTGGCGCAAACGTCAATGGAACGAACGAGTATGGCTTCACGGCACTGTATTTGGCATCCCGCGAAGATCACCTCGACATCGTTGCGACGCTCCTGGATTCGGGAGCGGATGTGGACAAAGCAGGCGAAAAGGAATGGACGCCGCTCGTCATTGCATCCGACAAAGGAAATTTGGAGGTTGTGCTGACGCTTCTTGGTGCTGGGGCCGATGTCGATAAAGCGAACAGCTTTGGTTGGACGAGTCTTGCGCTCGCGTCTGACGAGGGGCACCTGGAAGTCGTGTTGGCTCTGCTTGAAGGGGGAGCCGATGTGCGAAATGCAAACGACTTTGGAGACACGCCTCTGAATGCTGCATCGCTCAGCGGGCATGACAAAATTGTGGTTGCTCTTGTTGATGCGGGAGCTGATGTTGACAATCCGGATGATGAGGGATGGACGCCGTTAATATCGGCATCCGACGAAGGGCATCTCGATGTTGTGGCTACACTTTTGGAGGCTGGGGCCGATGTGAACAAAACAACGGACGTTGGTTGGACTTGCCTAGGACTGGCATCAGACGAAGGGCATGTGGAGGTCGTGTCGGCCCTTCTTGAGGCAGGCGCTGATGTGGAGAAGCCAACCCTCGACGGATGGACGCCGCTGATTGCTGCATCCGACGCCGGGCATCTGGATGTTGTGCTGAAGCTTCTAGAAGTGAATGCGGATGTGGAAGCAACTAATGATGCCGGCTGGACTAGCCTTGCACTCGCATCAGATGAAGGGCATCTCCAAGTAGTGCTGGCTCTTCTCGACGCCGGAGCTGACGTGCACAAGGCAAACACCGCTGGCGATGAGCCTTTGAATGCCGCAGCGTTCAGTGGGCATGCGGAAGTCGTGTCGGCACTTCTTGAAGCCGGTGCTGTCGTTGACAATCCAGACGAAAACGGGTGGACGCCATTGACGTCGGCATCGGACAATGGGCATCTCGATGTTGTGTTGGTGCTTTTGGAGGCGGAGGCTGATGTGGAATGGAAAATAGATGCCGGTTGGACAAGTGTTTCACTCGCATCTGACGAAGGGCACCTCAAGGTGGTAAATGCCCTCCTTGAGGCGGGAGCTGACGTGGAAGCATCAAACGACAATGGATGGACGGCGCTGCATGCTGCGTCTTCCGAGAAGCATCTTCAGGTGATGTTCACGCTTCTTGACGCAGGAGCAGATGTGAAAAGGAAAACGCACCGAGGATGGACGTCCCTCATGCTGGCTGTATATGGGGCTAACAGGACAACAGAAGTGGTGAAAGCACTGCTCGATGCGGGAGCTGAGATCAACGCTGCGACCGATGAAGAAGACACGGCCCTCCACTTGGCGGTCTCATCCACAATTTCGCTGAGCACGGTCATTGAAATGACATTATTGGATGCTGGAGCAGAACTGGAGGCCAAGGACGATGATGGGGACACTCCGTTGATGGTGGCATCCTATTACGGGAACGTCGGTGCTGCGAAACTCCTTCTGACGTCCGGCGCAGATGTAGCCGCTCAAAACAATGAGGGAAAGAGCGCTTTAGAACTGATTTGCGCGTGCGAGATGGATGTAGATGTTGAGGGCGCGCGTCAGTGCCCAGCGGGTGGGTGCGAACAACCAGAGACGGCGGAGATGCTGAAGAGCATTCTGGGATGAGTTGGAGCGTCCATGGAATGTACTGGCAAAGTTCGCCACGCGCTTTTCATTGTCTTTCATGATTCGCGTCGACGTCATGTGAATGCAAAATGCACTGCTCAACACGCACCACACATAGAAAAGCGTGTAAATCATATACGCATATTTTACACAATGTTTCTTTCTGGAAGCTTGGAATCGCACAATACTTATACATCCGGGATGTCAATTCCCCAGATGCATCCCTTGATCATTGGAGCATAAAACTTTAAGCGTCGAATTCAAGATTGAATCTTCCCTTACGGCCAAATCAGGTCAGGCCCGAGGTCGCGGTGTGCCATCTCAGTGTGGTGCAATGGCCACGGCTCGCAGCGGCGAGCATCATATGGACAACTTCAACACGGATGGGATGGCTCGGCTTGAAATTGCCGGTCCGAAGTTAAGGGTCGACGAAACTCCATTACCCAAAAACTGTGTATCCACTCATCGATCATCAAATGGTGTTTCGTTCGCCCGATATGGTTATCGAAATTGCATTCACACCCAGATCTTTGGAGCCGGACAAAAATCAGCTGCTGCCAAGTTTTACCTCATTTGCTGCTTGAAAATGTAGTGGACAATTCAAGAGTTTAGATTGAGATTGCAAATATGCCGAACACCAGACCATTTTTCTATATTTGCCTCGCTTTAGCACATTATATTGATGATAAACAGTTATAAACATTTCACTCTTGGTTTCAGGCTGCCTTGGGGTCCTTGGGTCCTCTATTCCCACTGTTGCGTGGATCGCCTCCTTCATCATTGAATCTTTGCTTGAGCTTTCGACTTGATCCATGCGGCTTTGCAGCAATTCTTGAAATCTGAAAATGATGTTGGGATAAGTCCCAATGCGTAGCTCCTGTGTAGGCATTAGCTCTTGCGTACAGGACACGCAAATGAAGCATCGAAATGGTCATGAGATCCAATCTTGCCACAAGCACGCACACTTTCCGGTTCCATTGTTGAAGATTACGAAGCTATTTGGAGGTTTGCAATCTTGCACACTCCATCATTCCATGAGTGGCTTGACAGTGCGAGTACGCAGGCCTATCACTTGCGTCCCCGGCACCGCAACAACACATGCACATTTTTTGTGCACAGACATACGTAAATATGTGTACACGCACATTGACACATATTTATCTCGAGCAAACGTACCATTTCGCACGTTTTCGTTAACAATTTGCCAGATCGCCGCCTGCTCGAGCAAGCCAACACCCCGTCAATCTCGTGCTAGCAAACCGCGACGATGTCGCCAACACACGAGTAAAAAATCGACCAACATACACAGTTTCCAAGAGCATGAAAATCGTGTAAAACCTTGCCAAAACGTCTAAAAGTCATGCACACTCACTCAATAGTTACTACACGGTTTGTTCCCACTCTTAGGGAAGACATTATGTCTGGTACGCTTAGCGTCAAATTGACTCTTGTAGGCGGGGTACAGAACTGTGGCGCTAAGAGATTACGTAATTGACAAAAAAAATTTGACAAAGATAGGAAGGTGCCCCAAAGCCCCACTGACAAATGGCAAACAACCCCTGACGTGTTCCTAAGCCAGTTGCAAGTGTTCGATCTTCAAAGAAAGCTTTTGAACAGATCAATTTGCAGCCATTGAGGCTGCCCGCCCTACATATGGTGGCATTTAGAACCCCATTTTTCAGCCTCCTGAAATCAGCACAGCCTTCATTGTTTCTCTCCTTAGAAACACCTGGAAATTTGAATACCATTGTTAGGTAACGTTGCTGGGTCTTCCTGGCTTCGACATGAGGATTGACGCTAGAGGCGAGCTTAACGTCAAATTTGAATTGACGCGATGTTTAATTTTTACAAGTTTCCCGAATGCGTTACACCGCACACGATTTTCAAAACCGCATATTTTGGCCTGCTTCTGCTACTGACTGCCAGTTGTCCTCCACCCACTCCAGCACGCCCGGCAGCAGCTCGGCAGACTCCCTGATGTGGAACAATTGAGCCAATGGTGGAGAGTGGCTGTGTGCACGACGCCTCCGGCGAAGGGCAAGGGCTGTGTGTTGTCGAGGGTTGACTAATGCGGTCCGAGCACCTCGCTGCTGCACTCGACGCCTCCCGCCCTCGCTCCATGACTCGCGGATGTGAGGGTGCCTGGTGGATTCTTCGGGCCAGTTTACAGGGTGTTGCAGTGCTCGGGATGCGCTATGGACCCAGTCGGCGTCCTTCGCGTGATTCCCATTGACGGGTAGTGGTCTGCGCTCGTGCGGCCTTGGATGACACTGGTAAAAAACGGCATGTCTGCGATGCCAACTGCGATGCTATTTTGACACAAAGTGGTGCCGTCACAGTGATTGCGATGGCACGAAAGTGGCTGCGATGGCATCAATTTGTGTCAAATGGCGTCACAATTGGCATCGCAAACAGACCGTTTTTTGCTGGTGTGATGGTTCAACAGGCCGGGAGCTGGTTGGCTCGTTTTGCGCAATGGCAGTGCCTACAATTAGTACTTTTGTAGTCTACAGAATCTGGTAGTTTTGTAGTCTACAGTCTACCGTAGCTACTGGTGATGGCTACATGGCGCCGAATGACAGTGCTGCAGGTAATGAAAAGCGGGGCCGCTGGCATGCCACGAGCATGCGCCTGGTGGCCAAGTCAGTCGCAAGGTAATCCAGCTCCTCACCAGAGAGTAAGTTAGGACAGCTTCCCAACAGAGAGCAACGCGGCACAGCTTCCCAACAGGGCGGGACAAAAGTACAGACACTAGATACGGGCAAAGACATCCCATGGATGTCTCGCTTCGACCGCTTGATTTGCTGCCTTTCTCACTCGAACACTTGAACCGTTGCCTTGGGGCGACGACGGGTGGGCTGAATCCGTGCGTCATCCCCGTTGGTTCGCAGCGCCGCCCCAACCGCGACGCCAAGAAAATTAACGCGCCGCAGCACGCCACCCCACCGCCGTACTTTGCCACCAGCACTTCACGCTGGTACTTTACCGCTACGCACCATTACTTTACCACTCAGGCCCTGAGGTTGACCGCAACCGGGGCCGATGGACACAAAAACAACCGACCCAACGCAGCCTTTTTACCCCACCACTGCTCTTACCACTAATACTGTACATCAGTACTTTCCCCTAGTACTGTGTCGCTTTACTTTGTTACTGTACGGTGGTACTTGTCCTTGTACTTTGCCGCTTTATCCTAGTACTTTATCACTGGAACTTTGTCCTAATACTTTATCGCTTTACCCAGTACTTTGCCACTGTATACTGGTACTTAATCCACGTCCCCTTGCTGATTGACCCCCCCCGGCGCTGATTGACACATGACTAACCCCGCCCCTCAGTTTTGATTCGCTTGACAGAAACGCGCCCGAAACGTCGCCCGCGCCCCCCTGTCAGCCGCGGCTATAAAAACCCCTCCCCCCCCTTGACTCCCCCCAGCGCCCGCCTGGCACCCACAAGCGCGTCCTTGCTCGTGCTTGCTGCGGCCATCGCCGGGCCTCTCGATCGTGTCCAGGAACCTTCGTCCCCGCCTTCCAACCCGGAGCCATGCGTGAGGTGATCTCGATCCACATCGGCCAGGCCGGCATCCAGGTCGGCAACGCCTGCTGGGAGCTGTACTGCCTGGAGCATGGCATCCAGCCCGATGGCCAGGTGAGGGGCGGCGCCGAGGATCGTGAGCACGCGAGGGGGTTGACCGCAAGGCGGGAAGGGAGGTTTTCTCTTTTTTGAGCTGGCGGCGGTGGCGGCGTTTGAATTTCAGCCCCTGGAAGGCTGGGAGGGGGTGTTGGGAGAAGAGGGCGGGGGAGCTGGATGCGCGGGGTGTTGTGCGCGGACGTGTTGATTTTCCTGTGCTGTGATTCTCTGGTGGGTCGGAGTTTCGACAGGTCGGAGTTTTTTGGCGGCGGCGTCGTTTGAATTTCCGAAGGGGCAGTTCCGCGCCGGGGGGTGGGGGTGGGGGAGAAGATCGCAGGGGTCTGGATGCGCGAGGTGTTGTGGGCGGGAGGCTCGAGGGTTAATTCGCTGTGCTGTGTTGTTTGCTGTGTGGGTGTGGGGATTCAGCAGGGGCGGGGAAGGGGAAGGGAATGGGGGTCGAAGCGCGATCGGCTGATCTTGACCCAGAGCGTCGCTTGAGATGGACGAACGAGAGAGGCGGGGGTGCCGGCCGCGGCAAGCGACCCCCCCCGATGGGATTTATGCGCCTCGCGCCGTGCGTTTGTTTCTGTCGTTGTGGAACAGGGGCGTGCTGGGCGGGCGACGCCTGATCGCACCCTGGGCGGTGGTCACCTTTTCGACACACAAAATTTTTGGCGGGCGCTGCCTTCGCTTTGAAAAATTCTCCGCATTCCTGTGCCGGGCGGGCGAAGTCCGATTTCACTCTGGCCGAGCATTACCCTTCGACACGCGAAATGTTTGGCGGGCCGTGCCGCCGCTTCCAAGCCTGCGAGACTTTTTCCGCTTCTCTTTTCTGTCTCGCTGAAAATTATGTGCCCCGCGCAGATGCCCTCGGACAAGACGATCGGCGGCGGCGACGACGCCTTCAACACCTTCTTCTCTGAGACGGGCGCCGGCAAGCACGTGCCTCGCTGCGTCTTCCTGGATCTCGAGCCCACGGTGATCGACGAGGTGCGCACCGGCACCTACCGCCAGCTCTTCCACCCCGAGCAGCTCATCTCCGGCAAGGAGGACGCCGCCAACAACTTCGCGCGCGGCCATTACACCATCGGCAAGGAGATCGTCGACCTGTGCCTGGACCGCATCCGCAAGCTCGCGGACAACTGCACGGGCCTGCAGGGCTTCCTGGTGTTCAACGCCGTTGGCGGCGGCACGGGATCGGGCCTGGGCTCCCTGCTGCTGGAGCGCCTGTCCGTGGACTATGGCAAGAAGTCGAAGCTGGGCTTCACGGTGTACCCCTCCCCCCAGGTGAGGCGAATCGCGGCTGACATCTGCCCCGCCGACCCCTCGGCTGCCGAACGGGGCCCCTGTTCGAATTCCCAAGCCCGGCTAGTTGAGTCTCACCTGCCGTACCCAGTTTACCTGTTGTTGGTCGCGTACCTGATTTTGGTTGCCTTCGCCCAAAGCCTTGTCCGCCCAAAGCCTTGATCCACGACATTTTGCTCGCTCGCCGCGTCTCGATTTTCTCCTTCTCGAGTTTTGAAGTTCCCGCCGTGGATATCAGCCGCCCAGCTTTGTGCCTCCGTCGACCCGCTCGCCGCCCAGCGCACCTTCGCCAAAGCGATGGCGCTTTCCTGTTGTGCCGGCTGCGATCTGAACGCTCCTGCACGCTCGCCCCCTAGGTGTCCACGGCCGTCGTCGAACCCTACAACTCCGTCCTGTCCACTCACTCCCTCCTGGAGCACACCGACGTGGCCGTCATGCTGGACAACGAAGCCGTCTACGACATCTGCCGCCGCTCCCTGGACATCGAGCGCCCCACCTACACCAACCTGAACAGGCTCATCGCCCAGGTCATCTCCTCCCTCACCGCCTCCCTGCGTTTCGACGGCGCCCTCAACGTTGATGTCACCGAGTTCCAGACCAACCTGGTGCCCTACCCCCGCATCCACTTCATGCTTTCCTCTTACGCGCCTGTGATCTCTGCTGAGAAGGCCTACCATGAGCAGCTGTCCGTGGCCGAGATCACCAACGCCGCCTTTGAGCCGGCCTCCATGATGGCCAAGTGCGACCCCAGGCACGGAAAGTACATGGCCTGCTGCCTCATGTACCGCGGGGACGTGGTGCCCAAGGACGTGAACGCTGCTGTGGCCACCATCAAGACCAAGAGGACCATCCAGTTCGTGGATTGGTGCCCCACCGGGTTCAAGTGCGGCATCAACTACCAGCCGCCCACTGTGGTGCCTGGCGGCGACCTGGCCAAGGTGCAGCGCGCTGTGTGCATGATCTCCAACTCCACTGCCATCGCTGAGGTCTTCTCCCGCCTCGACCACAAGTTCGACCTCATGTATGCCAAGCGTGCCTTTGTGCACTGGTATGTGGGTGAGGGTATGGAGGAGGGTGAGTTCTCTGAGGCCCGTGAGGATCTGGCCGCGCTCGAGAAGGATTATGAGGAGGTCGGCGCCGAGTCTGCTGAGGGCGAAGGCGAGGAAGAGGGCGAGGAGTACTGAGCAGTGCTATGCAGCACCTCGATGGAGTGCACGATCTAAAGTACAGCAGTATCTGAGTGGTGAACACTGTGGAGCGCATTGAGTACCGAACAGGACTGGAACGTTTGAGATGCTGAACACGATGCAGAATGGGCTGGAGTGAGGCCCTGTGCCGGTGGACGATGGATTGCCTATTGAGAAGTGTGTGTGTGTCTGTTGGTTGTCTGTGCTGAGGCTGCCTGTGTGCAGATGCTGATGTTTGATCTGACGATGTAAGGTTCACCGGTCGAGCTGCTGAAATGTTGGCGCTAACTGTTCATAGTCAACTGTTCGCAGTCAGCATCTACCAGGGCTGGGGCTGGGAGGAGGTCAATGCTTAGCTCTCCTGGTCCAACAGCTAGGGTTGTCTGTGTCCACAAGCTGCAGTTGATCGAGTGAGTCATGCAGCACAGTTGTCACTGTTCAGGCTAGGTGCCCGCCGATCCTGATAGGATGGAGCTGTTTGTTGCAGGACACCTTTTCTGTTTCGCTTCTTTCCAAAAGCTGCATGCCGGATTGCTGGCAGGGTTCGGGTGCCACCACCCTCCTGACGGATTCGATGTAGGTCTCTGCCTTCAAAGGTGAAGGCACAGACCCGCATCTCATCCGTCAGTAGGGGAGTGGCAGTTGAACGCTGGCCGGTCGAATCCCGCATATGAGAACTGAACCCAGAACAGCTGAGGATTGATCGCCAAACATGTCTTACCCGCTCGCGGAATTCGGTCGTGGAATGTGCTGAATCTGAGACCTGAGCCTGGTGCATGTGAGGCGCCCTGCGCCACCAGCATGGTAATGCAGTTGTCTACACTGATCAAAACACACGATGACAAAGGCCATGGGCCTGACAAGCGAGGGGCTGGCGTTCAACTTCTGTCCTCCTCGATGCACAGTCAATCACAAGGGAACGCACTATTTTCGTATTTGGACGCTTTGTTGTGGGCGTGCCAGCTTGAAGATGGTTGCAATGACCGGCGCTGCACCATAAACGAAACTGTTGGTAGGCGGGCGCCAGGGAGAAGACAGAGCCGCCCAGCGACTGGCCATTGCAGTTTCCTGGGCCTCTGAGGAACTTAAAAAGGCTCCGTGTTTTTATGGGAGAATCCAGGACGTTTAGTTCGCAGTGTAGGTTCTGCTGGAAATAGAAACTCCTTGGAAAGTCCAGTCGCTTTTTGTTTCCCCGGGTTCCCATTGCTGTCGGGAAGCTGGCAGTGTCAGGGGGCTTGCCTACGGACGGCGCCCGACTCCAGGGGCAGCAAATGTGTTTGCCTGCTAACAAAAACAGAACGCACTCTGTGGTGCAGGGCAATGCACCAGTTGAATTGCTTTTTGAAGCGCATGGGCACGAGTGATGTAGGGGGCGCCTAGACCGCGTCATCTGCCCACCCAACATGGCCTCCGCGCTGCGGCTGTGCGCCCAGGCGTCCGCCGGCAAGGCGGCGTGCCTCGCGGCCCGCGCCGCCCCCGAGGCCCCCGGGCCCTCCGCCGGCGCCGCTCGAGGCCCGTTGCCCGCGGCGCCGCTGTCGCGCCGATCGGCCTTCGCGGGCGCGACGCTCTGGTGGGCGGGCGTCGGCGAGGTGAGCCCCCGGCGTTTGGAGGATGCGCTCAACGAACAGTAATTGCTGGGCATGTGGAGGATGGCACGCACAAAATTCGATGCGGGTGGCAAGCGCAAGATCCAAAGACACATGCCTACGGGTATCGCGGACGGCCGCATGGTGGAATGGATTGTTTGTTCTTGCGCGGATGCATCGACATGAATCGATGCATCGGCGGCACGAGATTGATCAATGCAGCGTGCGAGTCCAGTGCACGAAGGTCGCGTCCGGGTCCGCTCGCGCTATGAGTGGGGGATGGCAGTCAATGGTACGATTTGCGGCAAAAGAGAAAGACAAACAGGTCGTGCAAAGGGCACCCCCTCCTCAGCAGGTGTGTGTGCAGCACTGTTTTCCGTGCAGCCGTTGGCATTCGTTGGTGTGCGAGGCGCTGTTCAGTTGAGGGCGGGGCCGGTGATCGAGCGGCAGGATGTTTGTGGTCAAGATGTTCATTGCAGTGATGTGGAGGCACTGCAATCCCTGCATGTCCACAATCGCGCTGGAGCAGGTGCC